>VXAD01001107.1:0-136292 GCA_013399195.1 Dicrurus megarhynchus
GCAGGCAGAGATTTTAACAGTAGCAGCAAAGGAAAGTCAGGTTTCAGGCAAGATTTTTTAACTTAGAAGTCTAATTTTAGATGTTGGGATCCTCATGAGTGGCCCTATTTGAAAAGTTAATTGCTCTCCTCCGTAAAGTCTGAAAAATAATCTGTTGAGAATGCCAAAGGAGACCTAGACCTGTAATTAATAACAAATGTCATACTCTGCAGTCCTTCACTTCAAATCTTACATGGCAATGACAAAATATTTCTGTATTTTATTGTAATTCTGTGGAGCACACTGAGAATGTGAAATCAGCACTTACAAGCAGTAAAGAGCTTTGTCAAAATATTTTTGCTGTTTTGCTACAAATTTCCCCAGATGTGGCAGATACTCTGCCTGGGCTTCACTATTGGTTTTGTGCATTTTGGGATGTTAAAGGTCATAATACTTCCTGCATTTTCACAAGAAGACATAGACTCAATAATTTATAGATATTACCTATATAAAAATAAAAGACAAGAGTGTCTAAATAAAGCTGATCAGAAAATGACTCCTGAAATGGCTTTGTGATTAAAAAGAAGACTTTAAAATGTTTTTGTAAAAAGTATTCCATTTTTCCTTTGGGAGGAGGAAGAAAAAAGCTCTCATGTCTTCTACCTCACTTAAACTTCCCTGTGTCAATCTGTTACCTTCTGTCAATCTCTAATAATTTTTAATCAGTTCTAGAATACTGACTAAGCCAAACATCATGATGGTTCATCCTAGATGCACAACAGAGCCTCTATACTTCCTGAAGAAATAACAGCAGCAGGTAGTTTCCAAGTAAATGTTTCTTAAAGATTCACAGTTCCAAAAAACTGGTGGTTTGGGTTTTTGTTTTCTTCCTTTTTTTTCCTTTTCCTGGTGCCTCTGATTAACAATAGGACAGTTTACATCTTCTACATCAAAAAACATATAAATCATGGATAGCCCGATATTGGCAGAATGATAAAAAAAAGTTATGTCTGTCCCCTAGATGTCCCGTTGCAGAAATTTGCCCAATTTCATTTTTTGAGTCCATAAATGAAGCAACACGCTCTGGAGGTCTTACACTCCACAATAAAACAACCTGATTTCAATTTAAGGAAGGGGCATGCTGAGCTGTACAAGAATCGAGCTCAGTATTTGCCAAACTCAAATATCTTCCTAAACCAAACAATCAAATGCTCTCTTTTTCCTCAGTGACCCTTTTAAATCTGTCAGATAACTTGGTATGTTTTCTTAAGAAATTTATGGAAGTTAAACAAAAAGACAGAGGGATTAGTACAATGCAAGTCCCTTTCCCCTTAACATCCTGAATTTCAATTAACACATCATTCAAAAAATTCATGTATGGTAGCACATGAAAAATTTCCTTAAATTGGAAGCCAAAAATGGCTTTGTAAAGAGACTCCCTGTCTACTTATTTCCAAACTTTTCTCTTTCTACAAGATGGAGTATTACAGAAGGTTTGAGTTACTTACACATCACACAGTTCGAGTGTTAATCACTTTAGTATTGTGACTCAGTCAGCAGTCTAGGGTTCCAGAGGAATTAAAATTCAATACACAAGTGAAAAATAGAACACAGAAAAAATATTAATGGTGAGATAGCACACAGCTTCTTCAAATTTCAGCATTGTATGAACATAACAGCAGTGCAATAAGAAGAAAGAAACCACCCAAAAGCTCTAAACTAGTCAAGCTACTGAACTCTTGCAGCTAAATGTTAATGATTTAGCATGCCAAAATCTAGAGAAGGATTTCATTTTGATACTGTAGCAAGATTTAATATGTGAAACTCCTTCAGTGTTTTGCAGCCATGTAAATACATAATTTTTAGCAGAAATCAAATACATTCAGTTGAGTGTAGAGATAAGATAAAAGCTACACTTATACTCCTCAGAACTTGAGAATATACTGATTGTAATTTTAGACCAAACCATACTGCTTTACAGGCAGTACTTTGGAGATGGCAATGGAAACCATCATAAAAAACAAGACAGAAAATCTTCAAAAAGTCTTGCTAGTATATAATTCAAAGGAGGAAAAAGAAAGCTGAAAGAAACAACCCTCCCTGGGATTGCTCTTTTTTTTTTTTTCTATTCTTTTTCTCTACTGTGACTTAATGAATTCTAATGAAATTACATGCTGGTGAAAAAGTCTCGAAGGATTTCTCCCATTTACTTCAGATACAATTCTAACTTTGGATTTGAAATTCATAATAATGCGTAACAAGAAGAAACCCCCCTTGTTTTGTTTAATACTTTTCTCACAATCAATGGGGAGAGAAGAAATGGACTCTGATCAGCTTCCTAAAGATACATCACCACCCTAGAGAGCAGCTGGTCCTTTACAAAAGCAAAAATGCATGCATCCATGAATGTAGGTATGCTTGTATATCCTTTAGACATCTGCAGTTTCATGAGGATTAATGTATTATTTTCAATGAATATTCTGATTTTATTAATTTTATTTGTTTCCTCTCTGCAAAGTTTACTGCTGGAAAATTCTGCTGTATCTTGGTAGGCTGCAGATAAATTTTTAATTTGACAACAGCTGCATAGTCTTAAAAGGATAAATTTACATACTGAAACTAGAAGAGATAGAAGGAATATATTCTGTGCCTTTCACATTGCTGAAAATGGCTGTTGTACATCTTACTATCCATATTTATTGCCTCTTGTGACACATTAGCCATAATTATTACACATTACCAGCCCAGTCCTGTATTAATCAAATTTATTCTTTTACTTTTAGGTGAGGCAGATTTGTAATTTTTATTATGATATGCTCCATTAGAAAGGAAAGAGCTTCTGGCAAGACAGTACAGTAGATTCATTAAAAAAGAAAAAAAAAAGCGAATACAAAAATGCAACACTAGAGTGTTCTGGGATGTCCCTTAAGCATGAAAAGAAGCAGCAGGAATAATGCTCACTTTTTTCAATACAGACCCACAGAGCTAGAGAGGAAAGATTAGGGGATGAGAAAAAGTGAAACAAGATGAAAAAGAAGAACTAACAATCTGAAGCCTGAATACAGTTAATTGGGAATGTTTAAAAATAGCAGAGAGATGGAACACCTCTCCTATAAAGAAAGGCTGAAAGAGTTGAACTTGTTTAGCCAGGAGAAGACTCCATGAAGATTTAACTGTGGCCTTTCAGTATTTGTAAGAAAGATGGAACACACCTTTTAGCGTGACCTCTTGTGACAGGATAAAAGGTAATGGCTCTAAATTAATTATTGTTTGATTCTATAAGAGACCTGAAATTGGCCAAAAACTGTTCTCACATGTACCTGCATCTTCTCAGACTGCCCTTGTAAAGGACAAGGTTTATTTAATCAAGCAGAACTGTCCTGTGATCTAAATCCTTTGGCCTAACAGGTGAGGGGGTACCTGAGTGTGTATTCCGCTTTCCTTTCTGCAGTATTGTTCTGGACACACAGATATAAAGTCTCCGCAACTTCACGAATTCTCTCTCTTCATTGTTCACTCTTGTTTCCATTTATGCAGCAGGTCTCTAACTTCAAAGATTTTCATGGGTATTCCATATGGATTGCCAACATGTCTCTTGCAATACCTTTGAGGTTATTTTTTCCTTAACCCTTGCAGTAAAATTCCATGGAGCCAATTCAGTATAAACAAAACACTCTGGACATTTTTTAGAAGAGTGGACAAGGGTGAGGAGAAAAATATTAGTGCTACTAAAAGCATTTCTGGAGATGTTAGAACATTTTTTATCATAACAGAAAAACTACCGGCTACTTCTTGCGGCTTATGAAACAAATAAATAAAAAGAAGCTCACAGAAATTCCTCATTAAGCCAATACTGAATTTAGCATTTAAGAGTGCTTCATCCGAGGCACCTCTCTTCTCTGTCTTGCTGCAAGCATTGCCATTTTTTCCATTTTCTTCTTTGATTACTTTTTGCTTGGGCAAAACACATCTTATCTGCTTTTTTCATGCAATATCATTGGAAGACAAGGGTTTGTGAAGTAATTTTGGCCATTAGTAGTGAGATTAGTTGTTTATCATAAAGATTGTAAAATATTCTGTTTCTCTCTACAAGTATATTAAAGGTGAGAAGTGCTTCATGACTCCTCCACAAAGAATAAATCAGCTCTAGCAAAAAGTCATAAACTAGCAAATTAAAAAGTTACTTTAATTAAAATGTTTTAACATATAGAACGACTGAATAAGCTTAACTTACTGATAAATTAAGCATAATTAAGTATGAAGTGAAAACTCACTTTTGTCACCAACTGCCTTCATTATCTCCACCTTGCCATCTCAAGAGCTAATTTATTCATCAGTGCTGAAAAAAAATCTTTTCTGACAATTAAAATAAAAAAAGTTTAACATTGTGTACAGTTTTGATATTATAGCTTCATTTTCCTTTTTACCACTTCTACATTTTGTTTTAAAAAGAATTAACTATCCAGGTAAGGTACAACAAAGCAAATTTCAACAAGAACATTTTATAAAGGAAATTACAAGTAGGACCATAATTACCAGTTTTGTTCAGTGTCTTTCAGGATTTCTTCTAGACAGGGAGAAGTTTGTTGGGAAAGTTGTTGTAGCATATATTTATGAACTGATAGGCCTACTCTTTTAGAAGAATATTAAATCATCTTTAAACTCTGTTCGTTGACCATGTGGCAAATATCTGAGGTCTCAAATGTAAAAATGCTTTGCAATATAAAGGTCTCTCAGGACTTTTTTCTGGTAAATGATTTCTTTTAGCATGAGTGAGGCACTGTCCCAGAATGAAGTAAAATCTATATGGGCTGGCATATTTTTATATTTTTATTTGCTATTACGATTTGAAAATCATTAAAGCATTAGGAAATTATGGAGGTGTGTTTCCAGTACCAGTAATTGTCAAGAAAATATTTAACAATAATAAGCCAGAACTCACAGAAGAAGTACATTTATGCATGTGTAAAGTCCAAACATAAGATTGTGCACCCTAACTCACTGCTGCACAGGTCAGGACAGGCTTTCTTTACCAGCATTGGATAGTTAGCTTTCAAAGTGAATCTTATACCATACCATTCTTATTTTATTTTAAAGTCCACTTTGTAATAGAAATATCAGAAAAGATAGCAAAAATGTTTTGCAGTTTCATGTAATAGAATATTTTCTGCTTTTTTAAAAAGTAAAGAGCACTTTTGAAACTCGGATACTATGTTCCCTTAATGAGCCTTTCTTTTCTTCTTTCGTCATAGGAAAATGCTCATCAGAACTTAATTAGAGTTATAAATTCTTCTCCAAACCAGCTGAAGACTGGATGTAGTTCAAGATGAAACATATGGATAATCTAACGTTTAAAACCAACCCTGAAAAATACATAAAAATTCTTAAAAGTAAAACAAGAGTTTCCTTGTATCCTACCTGTTTTCACAGAGCTTTAATTAGGGCTTTATTAGGGGAGAGAGTTCAACAAGAAGGGTTCAGAGAATTTACTAACCTCTTGTGCCTACAGATGGAACCAAAATGCATGGTGAAATTTTGTAAAAACAATGCATGAAATAAGGTAAGGGAGGTTTTAAAAAAATATCATGACCTCTGTATTTCTGAGCAGTTAATGCTTGAGATTACCTCCTCCACAGTTCTGTGGTCTGATGAAAGTCCAGCAGAACTAGTTTATTGTCCTGTCTCATGAAAACCACAAAGTCTCCCTCCAGAAATCACAGAATATTCTGAGTTGGAAGGGACCCAGAAAGATCATCAAGTCCAACTCAAAAAAGGGGCATCAGCTGAGCAAAGAGGTCAAGAAGTAACTTGGGTCATACTTACTAATAAAATATCTGCGTGATCTCCCGAAACTAAAGAAAATATTATGAAGGTAAGAGAATCATACATTTCTTATGGCATCAGGGAAGGAACTGCTGACATTCCTTGTTTTGGTAAGTTACAGCTTCAGCACAAATTGTGGTCGTGGTTCTGGATGTAATTTTTAAGGAGAGAGGAACGGAAAAATGCTGCTAAATAAGCACAAATTTTCATTTGCTTGCTTCCAAGATGTTCCAATTTATAATGTTTATGATGATCCATAATACACAGAAAAATGTCTGTGACTTTGCAGACATACTGAAAATACACTACACATTGTTTAACTTGAGTTTTCTCTCTCCCTTTCTCACCACCTTTCTCACCACCACAATTTTGATCAGTCTAGTCTTCATTCTCTTTCCAGCTGTATTGTTTTACTTCCTCTTGCTACAGCTCCTGTCCTACTTTCTGAGCTGCTCTTCTCTCCCTGTCATTTATGACCCTTCCACCCACCCACACCTACTGTTTGCAAAGCATGTAAAAAACATCTTTTCATACCTCTACTAAATTAGCAGATCAAAGAGCAACCTTTCCCCAATGATTTTATAACACTTTCACTGCCACAGATGTCTCACAGACAGCAAGAGAAAACCAATATGAAGAAACAAACCCAAAATAATAAAGAAGATGAGAAATTTGGGGATTCCTCAGCTCTGTGAAAACACAAGAAATGCCCTAGAAATTTTCATTTAAAAAAGAACAGAGAACTGCTAACCTAAAGTGGCTTAGCTTATTTGATCAAATTGATTCTGATAACTTACTCTAACTGAGAAACTGGACATGCCCAGAAGTATCTTGTGCAAGTTAATATGAAGAAGCATAATAACCTAACAGAAGCATCTTGTAGCTGCTATATTGAAATGACACAGTGACGTGAACATGACATGCATCTTTATTCCAGAGTTAGATCAAACACCACTCACTTTACCAATATGGGAATAGAAGAAGATCTTGAACATGAAGGTAGGTGTATGATTCTAACCCTGTGAAGCTGATTTTGAAGAAATACATTTATATAGTTAGTACAGTTATAGTCAAGTAGACTCACCCACTGTTTTCAGCTAAGGGAAGTAGACACAATAGCTCTTGTAACATTTACTCTTCTTGAGGCATATTTATACTTCGTCTCAACTGATGGCAGGGTACAATTCTGGATTTCTCAAAAGAATCACAGTAACATTTGGACCTGGGAAAATTCTCTATGCTAAATGGAATCTTTTCCCAGCCAGAACAACACAAGGGAGCCAAGGTATAAATAACAAATTGTCTCAGGACAGCACGTAGGTTCCTTTCCTGTATAAAAGCTACTTGTGAAACTGTTCACATACCTGTGGAAAGACACCTAACTTCACTACTTCTATTTTCTCAGATTGGGAGTGTGGAATTAACAGACAAGACTTCATCTCAATGATACTGCTTGCTACAGTAATGCCATATGACTTTTTTTATATGTAAAAGACCATAGTTATATTAAGATGAAATCTTCCACTTTCTCTTAGGAGAGTTCAATACATATTATACTATGTTTAAAATATTGTGCACAAAACTGATAGTAATTTCTTTACACCAAAAAAAAAGAAAAAAAGAGAAAAAAAAAAAGAAAAGAAAGTATGTTATACTTAATTATAGTGTTTACTGATGCAGTTCCCCAAATCATCTTTTCTTTCTCATTCCTATTAATATGCTTAAAATTACATGGACAGCAAAAAAGCTAAGGATTATAAATCATTGTTAAAATTGCAAATGAATTCCTTATTAAATGAAGGTGTTCTAGAAATGCCAAAAGAAGATCAAGGTAGGGAAAAGGTTAACAGTTATTAATATAGTCAGGAACTGAAGAGTGACAGGAATTAGATGGCATTTTGAAGTAGCTAAAAGTAAGGGCTTAAATAGTCAACAATAATATTTTTTACCTGTCCCATGACTTATTGGAAGCACTGCTTTTAAGATTAGTGCTTTTTCAGTAATGAATCACTTTTGGGGTGTGACAGCTTTTCAGTCAAATTACTTTCTGTTTCCTTTAAACATTAATTGTCCAGATTTATCTCTGATGCAATTCCTTTGACTTCTAGCAAAATACGCCAAGGATGAATTTTTGCCCTGATCATTGTACCTGTGACATTAAGACAGCACTCTACTATTCTGCACTTAAAAATGAAGAAATTATATCCATAAAGTCTTTCTTGGTTTTCTTTAGGTAAAACAACAAAAAAGTATAGCTGTAAACTAAAATAACTGTACTAGTAACTTTTAACGTTACATGTCTGTTACTGTAAGCTGTTTTTGGAAAAGATGACAGCAAGAACTAGACTAAAACAAAAATAAGGGGGAATCTCAGAAGTTTGTAGTGAAGTTTTTGCCTCAACTTCAGATTTCCCAAAGGAAAGTGCATTAACATATATACAATATCTATATAAAAAATTTGGTTACAGTTTCCAGTAGCTGACCAATTGCTCCCGTTTTAGTGTGCAAAAGAGTGTGCAAAATCTTTGCACCTAAGAGCATGTGGTCTTCTCAAAGCTGAACTACTTTTCCTCACAGTTTAAGTCCCTTGATAATTTCCCCAAGATGAACATACTGACATTTCATGTCAGTTTCATTTACATTTCATAACTAATTCCTTGAAGTGGTTAGTGAACTTAAGAAAAAAAATGCTGATAGGACTTTCCCCTCCTTCTTGGGAGTAACATTAACCACAGAATCACAAATCTACAAATCTACAGAATGATTTTGAAAGGAAGCACACTTTGGAGGTCATCCAGTCACACACACTTCTTAAAACAGGACTACTTAGATCATGATGCTCAGGATCATGCCCAGTTTATACTTGAACACCTCCAAGGATGGATATCTCATATTTGCTTTAAGAGACCTGTATCAGTATCTAATTCTCCTCATGGATAAAAAACCAGCCAAGTAGCCAACTAACAAACAAACCAACCAAATAACCAAATAATCAACAAACCAAAAATCTTCTTATACCTAATGGGAATCAAAGCAAGCTACAATTTTCAAAATAATTCTGAAAGGTACATTCCTGACATACTCTAAAGTGAGGCATGCAGGTAAGTTTATGCAAAATTATCTGTTCTGCATAACAGAATTACAAGTTTTTCCTCCTCCAAAAATATTCTCTAGATGTATTTCCACTTTCTGGAGGGCAAGAGCAGCTTCCAATTTAAACACATTTTAAACACATTTTAAACACATTGAAGAAACAAGGTATTTCTGTGCTACCTGAAACATGAGTAAGAGGTGGTGATGTTAAAGCAAGAAAGTCCCGAGTGTCCTGGGGCAAGTTTAACCTGTGGAAAGCACTCCTGTTCTTCAATACCACCTCATACCACATGCAAGGTGTAAGGAGGGGGCTGGGTCCATTTCCAATTTGGCCAATGTGTGCAATTTGTGGAGTCAGGTGGTGCTGGGTTCCATGTGGTGAACAATATTGTGTGAATCATTCACCTTACATACTCTGCTGTAAATATTGTTGTTCTTCCTGTTCATTTTCTTATTCGTAAACCACAACAGCTTTCCCTGGCGCCTAATATGAGACTTGTAGTATTGAGATAACAACAGATCTTCCCAGAGTGGGTTGGAAACAAATTTGATACACATATTTTTTTTATCGCATACAGAGGCACTGGTCACAATATTGCTTTGTCTGTTCATGTGGTTGTGGTGCTTGACATTGTATTATTCTCCCATATATGTACTATGTGCTCCCCCTGATTCTCTTTTTCAGAGCAGCAAGATGAATAAGGATTGCTTTATTGCCGTACAGTGTGGAATCAACATGATAATATCAAGGACAATGAGGGTCATTTGGAATGTGTACTCAGTGCTGTGCTCCTGCCCTTACCTCAGGTATTACCTCTGAGAATTCAATAATAATTGTACACAGGCTGTGGAGAGAACAGGGGAGGATAATTTTCCTCACCTTTCACCTGCTTTTTCTTCTTCAGGCGTGTTACAAGAGCTTTGGAGAATTTTGAATTTCCTTTGGCTGTTAAGGAAAGCATACTTTTATTGCTATGTCTGCCATGTCTCCTCAAGGCAGTCTACACCATGCTTGGAGTTAAGAGAGAGATTTTTAAGAAGATAAAGGGACCTGCCCAGGAAATTCATTTTTTAGGAGTAAAATGCCAAGATGGACACTGTCAGATTCTGATAGATTTATTCAACAAAATAGCAGTTACATCCTCACCAACCAGCAAAAGGAAATACAAGCTTTCTTAGACACTATTTTTGAAGGATCTATATTCCAGACTAGAGTCAGATTGTAAACCCTCTCTATCAAATGACCCAAAAGAAGAATGATTTCAAGTGGGATCCTGAGTAACAACAAGATTTTGAACAAATCAAACAGGAGATTGTTCATGCAGTAGCCCTTGGGACAGTCAGGACAGAACAAGATGTGAAAAATATTTTACACTGCAGCTGGAGAGAATGGTCCTTCCTGAAGCCCCTGCAAAAATTACCCAGGTAGGCTGGGATTCTGAGGTTGGGGATACAAAGGATTTGAGGCCTGGTACATCCTGATGATACTGCTACATCCAGAGATACTAGCAGCTTATGAAGCAGTTTGAGCTGCTTCAGAAGTGATTGGCACCAAATCTCCTCCTGGCACCCCAGCTGCTAGTGCTGGGCTGTATGTTCAAAGGGATATTCCCTGCAACAAAACGGGCCACTGATGCTACGTGGAGTAGGTGGATCACACAGATCCCACAGTGAGCTTGATTAGAAAACCCCAGTTGCCTGGGGATCTTGGAATTCATCGCAAACTGTCCTGAAGACAAATATTTCAGACTATCATCATCAGAGGAGGGGAAGGTGATGTGTACTGAGAGAGGTGCCACCATATACTCAACTAGCAGAAAATGAAAGGTGACACTCTCTTTTTTGATGGTTCCTGTCATATCGTAAAAATGAAAAGCTAAAATGAAACGTCTAAAATGAAAAGCTGCTGTATAGACTCCTATATGGCAAGTCAGAGAAGCTACTGAGGAACAAGGCAGATAAAATCAGGTAACAGAGTTTAAAGCCATCCAGCTGGCTTTGATATCGCTGAATGAAAGAAATGGCCAGCGGTATACCTCTCCACTGACTTGTGGATAGTGGCAAATGCTCTGTGGGGGTGGCTAGAATGATGGAAAAGGACCAATTGGCAGCACAGAGGGAAACCTACCTGGACTGATGAATTGTGGTAAGACATTGATATGTGGGTAGAGAAACTGACTGTGAAAGCACATCATGTAGATTCACATGTACTCAAAAGGTGGGCTAGTGAAGAACTTCCCAACAACAGACACGTGGATTGGACTGCCAAGGTTAAACTGTCTCAGTTGGATCTGGATTGGCAACATAATGGGGAATTGTTTCTGGCTCAGTGGGCCCATTACACCTCAGGTCATCAGGGAAGGAATGCAATACACAGATGGGTTCGTGATCAAGGGGTGAGCTTAACCCTGGTCACTATATCCCAGACTATCCATAACTGTGAAACGTGCTGCTGTCAAGCAGGACAAGCAGGTAAAGCCTCTGTAGTATGGGGGCTGATGTAAATGTAAAGAGTCCTGGCAGATGGATTACATCATACTGCTGCAAACCCAACAAGGCAAGTGCTGACACTGGTGGAAACAACCACTGGATGGCTGGAGACACACCCTGTGCCTCACACCACTGCCCAGAACACCATCCTGGGCATTGAAGAGCAAGTCGAGTGGTGACATGGCTCCCCTGAAGGAATTGAGTCAGACAGTGGGACTCATTTCAAAAATATCCTCATAGACACCTGGCCCAGAGAGCACAGAATTGAGTGGGTGTATCATATTCCCTATTGTGTGCCAGCCTCTGGGAAAACTGAAGAGTACAATGGACTGTTAAAAACAGCAATGGGTGATGGAACCTTCACATACTGGCATCTACATTTAGTGTAGGCCATCTGGTTAGTTACACTAGAGGCTCTACCAACTGAGCGGGCCCTGTCCAGCCAAAACCTCCACATACCACAGAAGAGCATAAAGTCCCCAAGATACATATTAGGAATGGTTTAGGGAAGACAGCTTGGATTAGAGCTGCCTCAAGTAAAGGCAAACCCACCCATTGGATTGCTCTTGCTCAAGGACCTGGGTGCACTGGTTAGGTAATGCAGTGGGATGGTGAAATACCATGTGTACCTCAAGGGAGTTTGACTTTTGGGAAAGAAGAGTCTGTGATAGTGAATTTTATATATAATATTAGTTGCTGAATGACACTGGCACTGTGTGGCATAACAACTGTGGACAATGAGTATGGACTGCTCCAGAGACACCAGTCATGTGCTCCTTATGCAGCTTGCAACAACCCAATACCACACCAGTCCTCCTGCTCTGAAAGACAGTTAGGATGGATAGAACCCACAGTCATGGACTAAATTAACTTAAAAGACATTTTGGAGGGAGAGCCATTGACTATGGGAGTCATACCTGTGCTTCTGTATATATATATATTTTTTTATATATATGTAAATATATATATATGTAGTTGGAAGATGTAGGACATGGGCATGATGTCCATGGTATAGAGTAAGGGGTGGAAATGCTCTGGTTCTGGCCAGGACAGGGTTAATTTTTGCTGTATCCAGGAGGGGCATGGTCAGGACTGTGGGGTTATTCCATACCATCTCACACCATGAGCAGCAGGGATGGAGGCGTTTGCCAGAGTGTGCTGTTGAGTGTCACTGGGTTCCGCGTGGTGAGCAATGGCATGGGAATCATTTGCCTGTCCTGTACACTCTGTTATTAGTATTAGTATCATCATTTTGCTCTTCATTTTCTTATTTCATTGCTGTTTCTAGCTAATTGTTCTTATTTCAATACTGGATCTTTAAGTCTTAGCGCCTTCCCTTCTTGTCTCCATCCTGCCATAGCCAGGAGGGAAGGAAGAGTGAGCAAGCAGGGTGTGGTCTGGGTTGTTTCCGTGGGAACACTGAAACTGGGAAACACCATTCCTAAACTGCAGTAGAGGGGTTTCACACTTTGTCATTACTATGTGATATGCTTTCAAAGTCAGTGCAGTGGTGAAGTACTGATAGTCAAACTCAGAAATTATTGTAATTTCTTTAAATAAAGGATATAGATCATCTGCTTATCATTATCAGATAGATAGATAGAGAGTTAGATACATACATACATACATGAGTATACATATACATGAAATTAGAGATCATATAAGACCAGTCTTGACAGAAGTCTGTAAATCCTTATTAGGTAACTTTTGCTGATAAATGTAATGCATTTCTAAATCCATTCTTATGCTATAAGGCCTTATATTGTGTCAGATATGTGACACCACAGATCTTTTAGTATTTTCAGGTTATAAACTTGTACATGTCATTCTCTTAAGTGCTGCAATTTTTTCTGAATTTCTAAATCTTTCCAGTTCCCAGCACTTCTCAGCACACCATTAACCAAATGTTGTGTGTGTGTGTGTAAAGACAATAAAAAGGTTTGTTCCACTCACACTGGGGAGTTAGATGTTATTATCCCTAAACGTTTCAAACTACTTGTCCTCCTGAAAGAGACAGCACTGCTTCAATTGCACTGACTTTCTTCTAGGGAAGAAAAAAACTCACAGATAGGTTTTTCATAAAAGGAAAACTCATCTGAAGCAAAAATTTGTATGAATAAGACTGGAATGAGTAATTGCTTTAAAATTACAATTTGGACCTCTAGAAAAGTTGTGTTTGTTGTGCCTCTTTTTTTTTTCTTTTTTTCTTTTTTTTTTTTTCTTTTAAATCAGTTGTCCTGTTTTTTGTCCAGAACGCAGTTAATATTTTTCGCAGTAGCTGTGAGGGAGCAGAGCCTGTAGCTGTGTGGGAGCGTCTAGGTTGTTATTCTAAACCACCTCAGGCTGCCCTGAGGTGGCAAGAGCAAGAGATTCTTGCTTTTGAGAAGAAGGTGGGTGTGGCTTGTGGTCAGGGAAAAAAGCATGGACGCATGGAGGGTCTGTTTCTCATTGTCCCGGGCTTTGTGAGCATTTTTCCATGTAAGTCACCCTCTTTTGTACACTTTTGTTTTTCTTATTTTTGCTGTTGTTGTTAATTTTTCTTATCTCACTGCTGTTTCCAGTAAATTGGTTTTATCTCAACCCATAATCTTTGTCTTTTTTCTCCCAAGGGAGGGAGTGGTGGGGGAGGAGTGACTGGTGATTTGGAGCTCCGTTCCTAAACCATGACATTAATAAAATAAATAAATCAGAAAAATAACATTTTAAACTCAGACCCTTCAGTTCATACTTTTTCTCAAATTGCAAAATGTAGTCCTGATGAAAAAGTCCTGGGAAAAATACGGAAGTATTGTATACACACTTAAAGGATGACAAAATAATTTTATGTTCTAACTACTCTAACTGGAATTGAAAGTACTAGGACCCGTGACAAAGTGGCATCTCAAAGAGTTAATGAGATACTGAGCACTTGTCTTTTAACACATAAGGCAAAGTTTAAGGCATTTACACAGAAATATTACATCAAGAATATAACCAACAGTAACTGAGATCTTGCTACAAACATAAATGAGAACACCAATGGGTAAGCTATCACCAGTACAACAACAACAAAAAGATAAACTTACCAGGTTGACACTGCTCATTTTTCACAATTGTGGTGAAAGTCTTCCACTACTTCCCTCTCTCAGATTGTCTATCTTCATATCAACCTGGTAAGAAAAAAAATCATAAAAAACTAAACTGCCAACAAATAATATAAAATAAAATAATATTTTAGACAAAATAACTTGAGTATGTGAAATCCTTGACTAGATCAGTGTGATAGAACATCTTCTTCCTTTCACTGATTTTTATATTTCAGCACTGAGTACACAGCACATCTTTGACATTAAACAGTCATAAAAAAGGGAGAACCTCAATGTAACCTGTTAAAGTTGCATAATACATCTCCTCAGTATCTGTCTATTTTTGAAATATAGTAAATAATAATGGAATCTGTAGAAATATAATTTATGAAGTTGTATATGGCAGGAGATAAAACTTGTCATACATTGACATGGATTCTAGGATTCATGTCCTAAAGACTTTACATCTCCATTTTTTCAAAGTCTACTTGCTGCTATTGCAGGTTTCTATTAACTAGGGAAGAGCTTACAAAGCACTATAGCACTCAGTATTTGATTCAAAAAAATTAAATCATTGCTTTTTTGGGGGACAGAGAAGGGCAAGGGTACGGCAGGAGTAAAAGGAAACAAACAACACTGGGGAGCTGATATCTACAACATGGTGGTTCTCCACTAAAAATCCTCCTCCTTCTGGTTATAAAACAGTTGTACTATCATTCTTAAAGTTAAAAGTAATAAACTGATAGTCCAAATATTTCATTCAGGAAATTAAAATAATCTTCCATATTTCTTCCCAGTGGCCTGAAAAGAATTACTTATTTTCAGGATATTTCTTTTAAAATAAAGGTGGCATTTTGGATTCAGGACTTTAAACAGCTTCTACCATTTTGGTTTTGAAAAGCACTAGGCCGTACAGAACTGAAAGATGTCACCAAAAACTAATACCAAACTGAAAAGTCATTTAAGAAGATATTAATTTGTTGTTATTTTTTTCCTGAAATAATCAGACATTGGTTTATCACATTGGACAGGCTTAGATTAGTTAGGATTATTTTTATTTTGAGATGTCAGGGAAAAAGCTTTCTTTGCTTTGCAAATGCCTTTTTGCATAATCGAAGGAAAACTGTACAAGCGGAGATCTAGACATGAAACAAACCAAAAAACATAGGATAGGTAATGCTAATTTTTCTCCAGGAGCATTGTTAGGTGCTCTCTTCTAAAACACAGATTTGTAGAAAAAAGAGAGAGGTTTGACTTACATATCACAAAACTCACATGTACACTTCTACAGTTTATTTCTACAAGTAACACTAAATCGATCTCTCAACTTTCTGTTGTTAAGATCTGAGTCAACTGTTTGTATTAGAGTAGTGTCTGCTTCTTAAATTCTGTCATCTTGCAGCTTTTTCAGCCACAGGATTGTGATTCATGTTGAGAACTGGGCCCAAGATATCAGGCTTTTTGAATTCTTCTGTGAAGAATCATAAAGTCACAGAATAACTGTCAGGAAAGGACCTCTGGAGGTCTCCTGATCAACATCCCAATTCATATGCTGGATCAGGACTGAATTCAGAACAAAGATTGTTTAAGCGAAGTATTAAAAAATACATTTCCATGATACATTTAATCTAAAAGGTAAAAAAAGAGTTATAATTTTAGCAATTCCATGTAATTTTTACAAATTTATAAGGGCTACTTAACATCATTTAGTTGTTTTTGATTACTATTCAAAAATTGTTTTGTATATTTTTTTCTTTTCCTTGCTGCTATCCCTAATTTGAGTATATGAAATGTTTTTTCTATCCATCCATTTTTAGATATTCCTGCTTCAATATGTGGATCAATGATTCCATTAAAATTTGCCCCAGTCCAAATTTATGTGACAGAAAACCTTTTCCTTCAAACTACTTTTAAAGCTAGCAAAATTAACTACTTCAACCTCATTGTAATGAACAATATGTTTTCTAAGAGTAGCTATTTTTTAATAATTTACTTAGAAGGTATGAAGGTTACCAGAATGATTTCTGTGTTGTTTCATCACTAATTCTGGAGAATGTTTTTTTATGTTGTAAATCAGGAGCATTACAAAATTTCCTCACTGTTCAATTAACTACTTTACTTTCAAAATGCACAGTTTAAATAATTTTCCTGCTAATGTATTAGGAGGAATTATGTTGTGTGATGTGCACTGCTAAGTGGTACTCTAATATTGACCTGTGTTATGTACAGGAGTTGAGGAAGCCTATAAGAACACCCACTTGACTTGTGAGGCATTTTGTAGAATTCTTGACCAAAAAAGTAAGCAGCATAAGCTAAATTCAGATGTTAATGAAGATGACGAGGCAGTCAAGTTAACCCTAAGAGGCAAACGTAGAGAATAGAAATGAGCACAAATTCTTACTTTTAAGGACTTGGGATTGAAGCAGACAAGACCTTTGATACTTCCTCTTAAAATATTTGTGCCATTCAAAAGATTCAACAACTGAACTTCTGCACTATGCATAAAGGGTGGCTTATGATAAAAGACTTAAACTTGATATGCTGAATGTAAATGTCTACTTAGCTTCCTGCACTTTTTCATACTGAGAAGTCAGGGACAAGAATTAAGCTTAGGTCTTGCTTCATTCTACATTTGTTTTCATTATAGTGAAATCAGTCATAAACTATTGTCTCACCAGAAAAGAGGAGAAACAGAAAATAGAGACTTTGAGTTATAGTTCTTTTCTGGGGATAATCTAGTCATTGCTTTAGGAGAACTTGTTTTCCTGTGGTCCCTGACTTTGGGCTAGTATCTGAGCAAAACCAGGTATTCACAAAATACAGAATAGTTAAAAAAAAAACAACAACTCTGGAAGCACGGTTATCAAAAGGATACACAGAAATTGTAGTTCAGTTTTTACAACCTGTATGTCATGCTTTCAGTGTGTACTTGGCACTAATAAGAAAACAGAAACTCCCTCTGCCCTCCCCTGACATACCCTCTCCTGAAGACTCCTAGCATTTCCACAAAAGGCGTATTCTTACTTAAAGCACATGCCTTATTTCCTCCTCTAAATGTTTTATTAATGAAAATGAAATGTACAGTGAAGCCACATGAATGAGGCAGTAAAATTATAGGAGAAACAATGGAAAAAAAAAATGAAAAGCAGAAACACTGATGGCCAATATTCAGAGCAATTGTGTGAGAGTTCTATGCTTTCAGTAAAGTCTAATATCCTTTTGTAGAAGGATGTTTCTTCAAATACATTTTACTCTACAATTATGCCTTATTTCACATATCTTATACAGTTTCATAGAATCATAGAATAATTTGGTTTGGAAGGGATGTTTAAAGGTCATCTAGTCCAAACTGGCAATTGGCATTCGAGACATTTTCTCAAAATCTTTTTCTTCTAGAGAAGAGCTTCAGCATAGAACACTTTCGCAGCTTTTTCACTATAATCACCTACACAAAGATACAACTTACCTAGCATGATTCTTTCCTAGTAGACTAACCAGAAGGAATTTCCTCCAGTCCTCACATCAGGGCAACGATGTTACATGGTCTCTATAAATATTAATGTCTTGAGACTAACAGAACTAATGGAAATAGTGTTCCAGATCCATGTTTTTATCATATTAGATGTCTAATTTTCAGTTTACATGTGTCTGAGGCCAATTAATACTCATTTGGTCTTGGATACACTTACTACAAGTCTTGCAAATAGAAAGAGATCCAAATGTTTTCTTAATATGTGATTGGCATTTACCAGACTGAAAGAAGAGCTACTGTATGATCAGAAAGTAATGAAATAACAGCAAAAAACCCTCAAAATTGCACAGCCCAGAAAAGCAGCAGCTTCAAGAGATGGCAGTAGTATAGATAGCAAGTACTTAGAAGAATCTGTAATCAAGTTATCCGCAAATAATAGTGTAGTTCAGATTTAATCCATGACATAAATGAGAGTTTTTAGTATCTTAGGTGAATGAGAGTATATACTACATGTATGTACTACAAGAACTTCTTTTTTTTTCTTTCTTTCTTTCTTTCTGTGTCTTCCTTTCTTCCTTTTTCTTCCTTTTTCTTTCTTTCTTTCTTTCTTTCTTTCTTTCTTTCTTTCTTTCTTTCTTTCTTTCTTTGTCTCTCTCTCTCTCTCTCTCTCTTCTTTTTGGAGAAAAAAAAAAGTAAAACAGCAACAGATATCCTCAATAGCAAATCACATTCAGATTTTTGTATAAAGATGTAAAGACATGGCTGTTTAAGCAATAAGGTAACTGCTTATGAATGAGGACCAAACACAAACATCTTATAATTTTGACTATGCCTATGACTTTTAGAAGTTTATTAAATATACAGGTGACATTCAGCTCTGATCTTTAAACTGCCAGCACTAGAATCCAAGAGCATTTACCAAGAGGTTGCTCATTTTGTACAAGAATCCTCACTTTCCCTTAGCAGTGCTGGAAACAGACTACTGCTGAGCTTAACATCTGGTCTGAGTAAATAAAGAAATTCTCAGGGCGAAGAAATCACATTTTGCTAAGTTGTTTAAGTGTCTTCCCAGCTGAGAAATCAGAAATATCTTACCAAAGAGCAATGTGAAAAAGTGACTGAGGACATGATAAGCATCTGAATTAGGAGCCATCATTTGAATTTTTGAGGGGTATATTTGTTGTGCTGTGATTTTATTTTTTACCTCTCACAACTAGGAATATTGAAGGGCAATCTGTTTCTTACCCACTAAACTGGACCTATTCATTTCAAAGAGACTACTTACACACAAACATACTTTCTCAGTGTAATCAGTGTCATCAAAGAATGCTGAGGCTCGATTTTGTGTGCCACAGAGAAAATGAGATGGCACCTGCAGAAACAGCAGCTTTCACCAGTAAATCTACTATTAAGCTATTAACCAGTTAACAGACCAGCATGTACCTACAGTCTGACATCCCCAGCTTTACCAACAGATTAAAATAAATCTCGTAATTGATTTGTCAAATGACTGCATTAAATGGAGTGCTCTTCCATCTAACAGAAAAGATGCCACTCATTACATTAAAATTAATTGGCACGCTTTCTAAAAGGATGCTATGCACATATATATATTTCAGCTGCAAGGCATCTGAAAGATCCTGTCTCTACCCACAACCAATATGCAGCCTTATAATGCATATCATTATAATTTTTAACTTGAACAAGGTGCAATAAAGAGCGTAAGAGCAGTGGGCTTGAAAACAGAATATTTTATTAAATTGATCACAGGTAGGAACCCACTACTTTTTTAATAGAAAAATCAGATTATTTGCATGATTTGTTTGAGCACAAGTTAAGTACTAAACCTATTGTTAGAAAATATTGAAAACAAGATTTCGTATAAGCAGTAGGTTTTAATCATTGCCAGGAAAATGTTTCTCAATTCAGAAATACAGTGACACTCTAACTGGGATTTCTTATTCTGAAAAGTCAGTTGCTATTTCACATGACCATGATCTTGTTAGAAATAAGAAAGTTTTAATAAATTTGTCTATGAAATTAATGCATGAGTTATTGGGATTTCTGGTTCTGGAGAGTGGAAAACAAGAGCAGTAAAGTAATTCTGAAAAAATAGACCATTTATTGATAGTGTGTGAAAGGGACATGCTAGTGGATCTTTAAACAGTAGATACACTTAATAAAAATATTTTTCTTTGGATTGTTTTGCATTGAAATCTTTATCACTCTAACAGATTACATTCTTACACCATAAGGATCTATTTGCAAGTGAATAGACCACCCATTGATAATGTGCTGTCTTGTGTTATATAAGCACTTTGGAAACAGCTTTGGATAAAAATAAATTAGTTTCAATATAAATAAAGAAATTAAGAACCTGTAAAAATTCAGGGGGCACTCAACACAATATTGATGTGGCAGGTACAGATACAGGTAGATACAGCATGAATCAGTGCAATGGAATTATTGTTTTAAGGGAAAAACCTAAGAAAATTTGTTATATTATGGAGCTTACTCTGAAATAGAGTGATATAAACCTCAACTATAAACTTCTTCTCATCCTGGCACTGGGCTGGAGAGACAGAGGGAAGAAAAAAATTACACTATGCATTATTCTAACTAATGCAAAGCTATAAGCAACCATGTTAAATCTGCCCTTTCTAGCTTGTTCAGTGCTAGATGAAAAAATGTGCTTTTATTTTACTTGTGTTCTATCTTTGTATGATTTCACAAAATGTTAAATCAAGTTTTATCCTCAGGTCTTTTAAAATTTCAAACTGTCGTCTTCCTACTCATTATTATCTCCTAGCTACACTCCTCATTTACTAAAATGCATTATTTTTATCCCAAGAGATATAACTTTTGCTTAGAAATACACTAAGGGAAAGAGCAAATGCTGTAAAATTCTCTGACATGGTGAAGTGTGGAGTGCTCACCGGAGGCAGTCATGAGTAGTGACTGTTCTGTCCCTGGGGAAACGGTAGATGGGACAAGACGCAGAGACTTCTACTCATTCACAGCTCATACTGCCAAATAGTTCACTGCACAAAATACACTTCCCTCACATCCACAGTTTGCATTTTTCATGTTTGCTTCTCTGATATTTCCCACAATGACAACTCTGAAAGATACCAGAGCATTTCTGAAAAAGCCCTCCCTCAGGGATTTCTTAGACTTCAACCAGTTTAAGCTGTGCCACAATGATTTTCTGAGCGGACTTCTTAGTTTATATTAGTTCCTGCAGTCAGGCTACTGGTTGTGCCTACATTTCACACACATATGAATACAGTAAATTGCATTGAACTAGAAGAGTTAATGTTATTTCAGGTAGAGTTTTCATATTAGATTTCTAATTATTTTAAATATAGTACTACCGTATACTACAGTATTGAGAATACTACATTGAGAATATTGGAGAATACTATATTGAGAACACTACCTTGGTTGGGTACATCATACCTTCTCCGGTAACTAAAAAATTGTCTTTCAAGCACTGATTATTTTAGGCTCCTCCACTAGTACTCTGAATGGTGGTCAAATCTACCTCAATGTCCAATCACATACTTGTATATGTATGTTCCTTTCTTGACTCTAACATCTTTTACTCTCCTATCATGTTAGTCAAATTCAAAATCCAAACTTCGTCTACTTGGAGTGCTCAGGATTTTATGTTTCTTTATCCTCCTGAATCTCCTTTATCTTCTTAACATGCCAGATTTTGTATTTAGGACTCTGTCAATGCTAGTAGCTGAACATAATGTTTTTCTTCTTTCCACCCCCCCTTTACACCCCTATCTTCTTTCCAAGTCTTTGTCTAATGTTGGCTTTCTCTCATGTTATCAACTCAACAACGCCATATCTGGAAAGAAAACCAGAATTTTAACCTGGAGATAAATATGACAGTATTTATGCTATAATAATTTGCTGCTGGCAGATTATTAGTAGGGAAGGTAAAATTTCAAGATTTTTGGCTCTCCACTATCAAAACATCAATAGAAGTGTAACTGCTTAGTAGAAAGTAATCTTAATAGTTTTTGAGATTAATATTTCCTATTAATGACATTAGCTTATATGCAAGCATTAGAAAGGGAGAATTTCACCACCAAATGCACAACAGTACTGTACTCCCCCAAATAAAAGTTCATTCTTCCATCATTTTCAACCCCTCATGTAGGGTAGGTAGTAGGGTGTGTTCTGCTAGTTTCCAGCCTACTGACAACTTGCTGATGGCACATCAACATAGTTATCCAATCCTGCTACCAATTCTTTGAGTAAAGGAAATAACTTAAGGGAGCTTCCAAGTTCATCTGGGCTAGTGCTTCGGATCAACTCGACCCCTGTGAGTTAGGAGCACCCAGCCACCAGCCCTAAACACAATTGCATCACTCTATGACACTGCATGTACAGCTGCGTGAGGATATAAATTTTGCATATGTAGTGATAGTGTGGGGTAATGTGTAGAATAAATCATTAGTACTAAGCATACATTACACTGCCAGTGCATGAATTTATGAACAACTTTGAAATTTAATTAATCAGATTGAACAGTATAGATTCATGGCATCACAGAATGGTTAGGGTTGGAAGGGACCCTAAAGACCATCTGGTTCTAATCCCACTGCCACGGGCAGAGATACCTTCCACTAGAGCAGGAAACTCAAAGCCCCAGCCACCCTGCCTTGAACACTTCTCAGGACTGGGCATCCACAGCTTCTCTGGACAATCTGTTCCAGTGCCTCACCACCCTCAAAGGGAGGAATTTCTTCCTGAGACGAGATTGATCGATACACAGTGTAGCTGACATTTTGTCAGTATCAGACACTCCCAGCAAAGCAGTCTTGTATATAGATCTACATATATAACCCATGCACACGAATGCACTATCGGTTGCAACACAGATCCTACGCAACACCAGATTTCAGACAGCACAGATGTATCACATGTAGAAGTAAGTACAATATGCATAGTCTAGGAGATCCTATAATTCTCACCATCACATAGAGACTAAAACTTTGATTATTACATACAAGCCTGTTCCCAGGATGCCTGTGTAAACATACAGGTTTCTCTTTCTTTTTCTCCATATGTAGACAGTTTTTACAAAGGGGAAACATAATCAGCCTCCTCATTGTTCTTACATTTTAGGGTGCTGGGAATCTGTATTTCCAAATTATATATTCTTTATTTTTAAGTTAATAATCTTAAGAAAAAGGTCAGAAACTTCAACACTGTTTAAAATAGTCTTATCACTAGAAATTTTAAAGGTAATTTAATAATAGTAACAAAAATTTACATCTTTGATATGTTTCTTACCAAAAGTGAATTTTTTGTCCAGGCATCTTAACCAGTCACCTAATAATTATTCTTTTGTTTTTTGAAAACGGGGAGCCCTTGTTTTCAATGATGCAATAATCATACTAGTAAGTACCAACATACCATTTTAGAGCTCTAGCTGTAAACTTCACAACTTTACAGGTCTTGCTTCGACTTGCTATGCATTACATACTCATTCAGTCAAGCTATATTCTTAGTATATGTCTTATATATTACAAGTTTTAATCTCTAGTTTAGTTCCATTCTCTTCTTTATCTGCCTAAATTTCTTTAATAAAAAGAGCTAGAAGTATTTCTGCATATTACATTTTTATATTTATTTATAGCATCCTATAAATATAATTGGTTCTATGTAATTAATTATACTTATATTTGCAATATTTTCCAAATTTTTTTAGACACTGCTGATATTAATTAAGAAATGCTAAATTCTCAAGAAAATTTACACAAGAATGGAACCAAGAATCATGAAGGAGCTAGAAAATATCATTTACAGATGAGGGGTGTGATAAGTAAATCAGTTTGTTCAACACGAGAGGACTGAGGTAGTGCATCACTTGACATGAAGAGGCTAATAATTAACTGTTTTCAAGTTCTACTGCAAGTCACAGGAAATGTTGATACAACTTGAAAAAATGAACTCTTTGGGCAGTTAAATAATGTAGAGGTTTCTGTCTTGAATAAATCTAGCAACTAGGACATGAATCTGTCAGGAATGACCTGCTATAATGAAATCTACCTCGAGATCTTGGACACTTGCATCTGCCCAATGCATGTTTCTTAGAAATAAAAATTTACATGAGAAACTAAATATAGTTTCAGTAACAACAGAAACTGTGAGACTAAGTTTATTATTATGTCATACCTGAGCATGCATAAAGCTTGCTTTCTACTGACACAGAGTTTTAAAGCTCTGTTGTGGCAAGAAAAACTTTGAATTTGTTCTCAAAAAATGTAGCTGTAATGCATATTAGGTAGATCTGGAAAAATTCAACAGTGACCTTGCAAGTAAAACAGACAATTATTGGAAAGAAAAATCTGGCAAAACAAATGTATGTTGACCCCACATTTGTTTAACTCAGAAAGCTTGTATACCACAAAATTTTTTTTGTATAATGGAATTAGCAACTCATTCTCTTTTTTAGTTTGTAACCTTAAAGGCACTTGACACTTCCTCTGTCTGGGTCCTGGATAACTAACTCACTTGAGTTTCTGAGACTCTGATTCATGCTCTGACTTCAACAGCCTAAAATCCTCATGCTTTATCCAAGTTAAATCACTTTGCTCCAGGTAAGGTTGAGAAATACCAAAGATTTACTCATCATCCTCTCAGGAAGGTGCACAGACAGGGATGTTATAATGCCCACAAGAGGTAAGTGCCAGAAAATCCCACAGCTCAGGTTCTGAATTCAAGCTTTGCTGGGCTGCCTACAGACTCTCCTTTGTAACTAAACAGTGCAGATTTTGGGTTTTTTAACTTACATAGAAGACCTAGTGATATACTACTTGTGCTCTGAGAAGAGGAAAAACAAAGCAAACAGGGGAAAATTATTTAATTTATAGATTCAAATGCTTCTCATTTTTCTTTTTTTGGATTAGTTTATTGGATTTTCATCTAGATGAAGTTTGCTCCAAAATCTTTGCTCCTTTTCAGATTACATTCTGAAAAGTCTAGTGATAACCTAAAGGTGACCAGTAACACATTTTAGAATTCAGCACTGAAGGGCATTTCAAATAAGTGCTTAGAATATACAACAAACTACAGAACCTACAGCAAGAGTTTAGTCTGTAGATAACTTCAAATCAGTCCACAAAGATTAATTCTATCACCTCCTGCAGTTAGAATGTTACAACATGTAAGTTTTCACCAAATATTTCAGTGCATGTACATAGCTGCTAACCAGCCTAAACTAAATCTCAGTTGTTCTTTTTTTCCATTAAATTATTTTCTTTTTTTCTTTTCCTTGCCATGAGACTGCTGCCATGAAATCAGTTTTCGTCCACCAGAATACTTGAATTTCAACAAAGTAGCACAAAAATCTAGTTTCCTCAGTGTGGGATAAACACTGTAATTTGTAGTCCAAAAATTCTTGCGTTGAAACTTTAGCAACTAAAAAGGGAAAAAAATTTGGCTGTTCCACAGTTCTAAATTATTGATAAGTAGTCTAATAGAATGACAGTCTGAAATCCAGGGGTATGTGTTTTTTTGAAATCAGGATTCCAGGTTGTTTTTAAAGTGGTCAAAATATAATTTAAAAGTGAAAATTAATTAAACAATTCCCACACTACAAAATTTTATTATTCTATACAATGCAACACATCAATAAAAACAGCAGTAAAAAGCCTTTAATGCATAACAATAGCTTTTTAGTATCATAGAAATGTACTTTCAAGGCAGTAGAATGTTATGTTTTAAGTGAAGCTCTTCATTAGCCAGTATAAGAAAACAAGGCATGAAAAGAAGATAAAAAAGCCTTAATAGCTCCTGTGTGGATAACATAGGGCAAAGACAATCAATACCCGTGCTTCATTTATTTTATGGTTTTGAACATTTAAAGACAAAATGTTAGTATTTTCTGTCCTGTTGGTCTTCACAGACTTGCAGTAGTAGTGACAAAACAAATTTGCATATTGAGATATGGTTTATATGAATTTATATTCCAGTGACATGTGGTTATTTTTCCCCAATATGAAAGGTAACACCTATTCCATTAGTCTGGATTTGCTAAAAAACTCATTACCCTACTAATATGGTTAATCATCAAAATGACCCAAACAACCAATCCAAAGGATCACAAACACAGTATAAAATCAAGTAAAATATATGCCAATAATTTAAATATCACATTAAATACTTTAATAAATAAGAATAACCTTTACAATCTATGCATTTACTCCTGACTGAAAAATAAGACTAAAATATATGTTTTCCAATGTCTTTTTCTTGATACTTGAACAATTATTTTTGATGTGTTTAAATATAATTTTGTGTGACAGTCATACTACCATGTTTCAAATCCTTACTACCTCAATCAGATACAGTTCTTAGAAAGAAATATGCTCTACTAGAAACAGAACAGGGAGAGCCAATTTGCGAAAAATAATTTAAGAAAAGGATGTGCTAGAAAAATAGAGTATTTCACCATGTTCTTTTAAAAACACAGAGTGGAGCAATTTTATCATATACAAAATATACAGCACGGTCAGGATAGAAACTGGTAAGTCCTTCCATGCAACAGTTTTAGCTAATAATAACGGCCTAAATGAAACACTAAGACTTTTTTTTCATAATCAAGAGAAGTAAGAAACTGCTTGGACTTCCACAAAGTTCTACCTGCAGTTTTCCTCTACATTTAAAAGTCTGGGAAACTGGAAACAAGTCACATCCTATAAACCTATACATTAATATTTTTTAACTGACTGGCTTCACTCCTTCAACCTGCTTGGCAGTGCCCCTATTTTTATGACTCTCCAAGGAAAACAGTTGCTGCATATGCACACTCCAGTAATCATGCATAGAGATAAGATTTGACCCCTTGTTTACAATAGGTTTCACTATTGTTTAAAAGTCAGACCACGCTACTAATATATTTGCTAACCTATACAATACTATATACTAGTGGTTTTTTTTAAGTTTCCAAAGGAAATTAGTATCCCATATAATTAAAACTAAATTGTGTTTCACTTGTGCTCTATCTTTTTAATAAGCAAAGATAAATCAACAAAGGAAAGTTGCAACTTCATAGCAAGGCAAATTATGTTTACGGAATACAGATTTTGTACAGCAATGTAAGTACAGCACAGACAGAAGTGGCTTAGAGGCTGTAACTGGTAAACACCTCCAAGCATGTGCACAGGGCAACGCTGACCACCACAACTAGTGCATGCAGTTCTAGGACTGGTAAAATTCTGCTGAGCAGACTTTATAGCTGAAGTTATTGTCATCTATCTCTCAGAGCAGAGATTCAAATCTTGAAGAAAATAACTTTCTCAGACTTACTTTCTAAAACTACTTTCTACCCAAAGTAAATGCATTAACTTCTAGAATTCTCCCTGATTTATTTTTACACAGAAGGTGAATTGGGCTCTTCCCCTTTGGCACACTAGACACAAAAACCTCAAGTACTTTTTCAATATGCTCTTGCTGAATCCAGTCTCACCAAAAGGTGGTGGTAATGAGTGATAAGTCATTGGTGAAGCTGTTGCCACAAATATTTTAATTTAAAGCTTAGGAATGCACAAAATTTTGAGAGACAAAAAAAATAACACTTCAATGCTAATCTATTAAAAACTTTGTAATTATAAAAAGCTGAAATATTTTATTTTCCACCAGTGGAATGCCTCATAATATTTGATATTAACAGGGTGCTGTGTCTCAGAGGTTTAAAAGAAGAGAGCTATTTCCTGAATACAGTATCTTAGTACTGCAGCTTTTTCTACAGAAATACAGAATTTTAGTTTCTCTTGAGATTTCTTGACTGTCAGGGCCTCAACACAGAGAAATGGGTGTTGTAAAAGATATTTTTCTGTGTCATATAAATTGCTGGGGAATTTTTATGCTTAGGTTGAAAGAAAGTACATAAGCCAAGACTGAGAGTGCAGGCAGAAACAAAATTTGGGACTCACATCCAATAACTACTGTAATCTAAAGCTGAAATAGAAGGACAGCATCTTACAAACTACCAGATGCACAAATTATCTGATACATTTTCTGTTAAAAAATCTGCTAGAGATATACAAAATCCACCTCCTTCCCAACCTTTTACATATTGCTGCTTGTACATTCCTGAATTATGAATCTGAAAGAAATGCCATGGGAAGTAATATCCTTCTTATGACAGGACATGACTGTTATGAAAAGAGAGAAGAGGAAAAGAGTGAGAAAGAATTTATCAGCAGTACCTCATACCTGTATGATGGTGCTGTGTCCAAAGGATGAAATTAATATCCCTGGAAATCCCCTTTGTAATGCCAGATAATATTTAGTAGCATAACTGCTCTGCAGAGTACCATGGGATAAAAGTAGCATAAACAAAACTAAAAAAAATTAAATCTAATCTAATATGTTTTTATGCGTGAGCAAAGAATTTAGAGTTACCACACGGTTGTGGTTTTTAAGAATAGTATTCGCCAATTTAGTGTTCCCACTAAACAACACATCTCTGGCTCATTCTGCCTCCCCCCACCCCTCCCTCTGCAGCAGGATGGGGATGAGAATTAGAGACACAAAAGGTAAAGATCAAGGGTTGAGATATGAACAATTTACTGGAAACAGCAATGAGGTAAGCAATAACAGTATCAATGTTAATAATGGTGTGCAAAAAAGACAATCAATTCACATGCAAATGCCCACCCCGTGAAATCCGGTGTGACCCTGATGGGAAAGGACCCCCCTCCGCCCACCCCCTGTGTATGGTGCGAGGTGCTGCAGGACAACCTCCGGGTCTGGGTTACGCCCCTCCTGGCTACTGCAGAAAATAACTGTCCTGGCCACAACCAGGACATATACTAAACTACTTTAATCATAAAACTTTTATTACTGGCAAGGGAAGTATTTGGAAATAAAAGAGAATCTTCAAAGCAAGGTAGAAATTTAAATAAAGAATTCAGTTACCAGTATTCAGTTAATCCTATTTTATTAATTTTCACTAATAAGAGTTTCACAAAATGAAAGGGGAGGGTTTTATAGGTTTTGACCTTGATGAGATGAGGAGAGAAGATAAAAGATGCAGGAGAAAAAGTTATCAGGAAAACTTTAAAAATAAATAATATTGACAATCAGAATAAAAACTGTTTGGGTTTTTTTTGCATCTCTAACAGTTGTACTAATAAAATCTGTCCAAACATTTTTAACAAAATAATGTTTCCTAGGCTTGATGTTTCAAACTTAAGTTTGAAAGACATTGGAAAATATTTCAGTCATAATGCTAAGATCTGCATGGCATTTGGGTTCCTGTCTAGACCTCTGGGGTATTCACTTGGCTCCAACCTGGTCTTTTGTAATATCTTTGCACTAAGTGGTGAAACAGGATCTCTGATGCTATCCAAACATTTCACTCTATCCATTATGCAGATAACTCCCTCCCCCAGACTGGCCTGATAGTATTAAATATGCAAAAATCCCAGAACAGACTCATACGGGGAAATTAGATGCTGGAAAGCAGTGCCATAGAAAAGGACCTGGGGGTCCTGGTCAATGGCAAGTTGAACATGAGCCAGCAGTGCCCTGGCAGCCAGGAGGGCCACCAGTGTCCTGGGGTGCATCAGGCACAGCATCACCAGCCAGGCAAGGGAGGGGATTGTCCTGCTCTGCTCTGCACTGGGGCGGCCTCACCTCGAGTGCTGGGGCAGCTCTGGGTGCCACAATGTATGAAAGACATAAAGCCATTAGAGAGTGTCCAGAGGATGGCAACACAGGTGGTGAAGGGCCTTGAGGGGAAGCCGTGTGAGGAGCGGCTGAGGGCCCTTGGTCTGTTCAGCCTGGAGGAGAGGAGACTGAGGGGAGACCTCACTGCAGTTACAGCTTCCTTGTGAGGGGAAGAGGAGGGGCAGGCACTGATCTCTTCTCTGTGGTGACAGTGAGAGGACTCAAGGGAATGGCCTTAAGCTGAGTTGGGGGAGGTTTAGGTTGGATATCAGGAAAAGGTTCCTCACCCAGAGGGTGGTTGGGCACTGGAACAGGCTCCCCAGGGAAGTGGTCACAGCATCAGCCTGACAGAGCTCCAGGGGCATTTGGGCAATGCTCTAAGGCACACGGTGTGACTCTTGGGGATTTCCTGTTCAGGTCCAGGAGATGGACTTGATGACCCTTGTGGTTCCCTTCCAACTCAGCGTATTCTGTTATTCTGTGATTCTTAGTATACGGCTTTGCAAAGAATACTGGAAAGAAATTTTTCACCAATTGTTAAATGTGTTGTGTTCCTTTTTCAATCCTTTTAAAATTTTCAAATCTTAAGTTTTCATGTTGATTAATTCATGAAGGTATAATTTCAGCCTGAAGTGTAGGTATGGTAGAATGACAAAATAATTATTTGTCTGGCCATCACAAAAACTCCGAATATGCCTTTATATAATTACTTTGATCAACTGGGAATTATTTTCAAGAGCTGCAGATAGAGATATAATGTGCTATGAATATCAGCATAAAAATACTTAATAGCAAGTAAATAGCTGTGACATGTGCTTAAACAGGTTATTTTTACACTTGTTTATCCAGGTCAGCAGAGAAGCCAAGACATAGACCAATTCCATGTGGTTTTCAAGGCTTGTCAGAGTATTTCCTTAAGTATGTTAATTACTGCCATTGATTTCTGGTATCATACCAAGATATAAACAACAAGAACAAGAACAAAATTAATTCAAAATATTCTTGTCCTTGGATCAGAATTCTGGTGTTGAATGCACAGTGTGGTTTTACCAAGAGGGGTGACAGGGTCAGACATGAGAGATTGTCATTCCGTTATGGAATGATCAACAGTCTCTGCAACTCCATTAACACAGCATAACTCTTTGCCATTAGCCATTATCTCTGGTGGAAACAATGCCTTGAGGTAAAATCAGCCATTAAATTTACTATGAAAGAAATTATGGAAGGGCATGTGGTCTCTCTGTATGACTCAGGGTCCTTAACATCTTAGTTATTTTAACTATTATTTAAACTATTTCTCTCTAATCACATTTTACAGTCCTTCAAAACACATGCTTAGCAGAGCCTGAAATTTGATAGAACTCATGGGATTTAATGAACTGCATGAGTAAATAGCAAATAGGAAACTCAGGTGAGAATTTTAAAGTTTTCATCATTAGTTTAGTTTTCTTCATAAAGAAAAGGATGTCAGTTTGCATTGAACTAATGGGAATGGAACAAAGCAACTTTTCTTTGGAGTTTTGGGGGGATTTTTGTCTCCTTTTTTAAAATAAACCTACTGTAGATGTCAATACAGATAAAAAGACTTTGATTCAAGCAAAAAGGATTGGTCCATGAGGTGAAAGACTTACTCCAGGTGGAAATCACCACTATTTTATTTCAAGTGGATTAGTTCACCAAAGTCTATGCATTACTAGGCCTTCAGATCAACAACTGGAGAGCAGGACCCCCACCTACACAAAATATGAACAAGGGCATGTCGCTTCTTTTCATAAAAGACATTAAGATTGTGCTTTTTGTGGACAAGTTAACTGGAAAAAGTACTGTAGTCTTCTTCCTAAAGAAATTACTGATTGAAATCCTCAGCAATCACCATAATCAATAACATATCAGTAACACCATTCAGAAAAAAAAATTGAAAAAAAAAGTGTTACAGCACCACACAAAAGCTGAGTTTTTTCAAGCCTTCTCATCCTTAGGACTAGCTTCACTGTTTTTTGGTATCTTTCAAAAAGGACCTAACACCATTAGCCTTCAGTTTTTTCTACTACCTTTGATCATACAGGTTACAAAATTCAACTTACACAGACCAAGAATCAGCAAGAAATAAATGAGTTATTTTCATTTTCTGCTGACCCAGATTGTGGTACTGCTGAATTGCTCATCTGTGATCTGTGCTTTCTTAAACTATATACTATAATGTTCTGGCTTAGTCACACCTGTTTAGCATACATTTTCTTCTCCTAAAGCTTTTTGAGGTCTGTCTTTCTCTTCCTCTTTCAAACTCCCCTCGTTCTTTCTCAGGTGATACATAATATATGTTGGCTTTGCTGCAGTCCCCCAGGAAACAGAAATTCAAGTTTCAAGCTACATTCCTCATCTGTATAGCTGAGAATTGAGAATCTTTTTCCTAAACAAGGTATGCCCTACTCACTGAAGTACTGACTGCCATTATTGAAAGCAACTTCTCCTAATCATTCATGGGGGAAAAAAAATCCCAAACAACAGAAAACAACCAAAGAACCCACCATTTCTGTATCATCTTGTTTAGCAGGAAAAATGTGTGTCTGTGGTCAAGGAGGATGCTGGTATTACAATACTGTCAGCACTGCTACTGGAATTCCAGCATATCACATCTTTGAACTGCATGGGATCATAGTGGTAACTCACAAACCAGTAGCTGAGGGTGGTCCACCCAGCTGAAGCTGCCATCAAGTATTTAGCTTGAAGTGCCTGATTGTCATATACATTGTAGAAAAACATGTGCTGTTTAAGCCTATGCTTAAATGCGCTGTCTAAATACATTCTCTCACTATAATCTTGGGTCTTATCAACTCTGCTACCGATAAATTATTCAGCTATATTAGCTCTTTGAATAAAAGAAGAGCTTGTTCCCTTTGTCTGTCTTAAACGACTTACTGCCTTGCATTAGGCTGTACACTGTCATTTCAATTCAGCAATTAGCATTTTCTTATAGTACCATTAAGAGTACCATACTATAGCAAAGGAAACTTTAACTTAAGTAATATTTTATTGTCTGTTTTTAAGTGCTTCTATCAAATATTTTACCATTCTCAAGCAATACAATGCATGCATCACTGTAATTTAAAAAAAAGACAATACGGCCATTTTAATTCTTTGAGTTCTGCTCTAGATTCCTTTAAAAGCTAGCATTTGAGGAAACAGCTAAAATAAAAAGGTGCTAATGCAAAAACATCCTCCTTCCCCTCTCCTCCTTCAAAACTGCCACAAAAGCTTCAATATGATTATAATAGTTCAATGCTCCTTTATGCCAAACTGATTATCTATAATATTATATGAGTTGTTCAAAAAAACAAACTAAAACCTTTACCTAATCCTCAAAGTAGATTTAAACAAAACAATCAATCAGACTTTCAGAGAACAATGAGTAAAACTGAAGGGACGAGTCTAAACTATTCACTGATATTACCTGATTAAAAAAGGAAGCAATACTGGCTTTAAATGTCTATGCATGTTTGTTACTTTTGATTGTTACTCAAACCCCTTCATCTAAGACTAGAAAGAACATTGAAGAATACCATGTCTTTGATGCACTATATGTCATCTAAAAATATCCATATCTTCTGAAAGAGATCTGGAGAATTGCTGCAGTGATTCTGAAGGGTGATGCATAAGTTCTCAACTTATTATTAACAGCTTGAAAAAAGAGAAGCATATAAGAGCCCAGCATCACACTAAATGTTCTTAAAAAATTTTAGAAGGACAGATGCTTCAACTTTTTGAGTGTAATTCTGCAGTGCTTAAGAACACTGTAAAAAATACATTAATATTCAAGCACAAAGAAATTTGATTAAAAGTAGTATCCATTTTTCAAAGCAACAAAGTTGTTTGCTCCAAAAACTAATGGAAGGTGGCTTCACAATTTGCTGAGGAACGTATTATAGCAGGTTTTGCAGAGAGAGGGAGATGGAACCAAAAAAAAAGATAAAATGCTTATTCAGTAACACGGTGAAGTTTGGGAGGTGTTTTTGGTTTATTATTATTATTATTATTATTATTATTATTATTACTATTATTTCACCAGTACTTTAATGAAGGCTGAGATGCTTGGCAGTGGAACAGCATATTCCACATTCATCTGGTTAAAGCTGTGCATCCTGAATGGAGTAAAAAAATTTGTCAAAGTACAGATAAAATGAATTGCACCAAAATGGTGGTAAACTACAGAAATTATTTCAGTCAAGTAATACAATACATAATGAAATTTTACATACTTTTTCTTAATTTGTCGGTTTTTTCAATATTTTCCTAAATCTTCATTTCCTTTAAAATTTGGATCTAAGCTGTAAGTTTAACATCTATACTGCTTAAAATATAAATATTCTATTTAAGCACAAGAGCCAGCATCTCTAATAGGATCTATAAAAAGGTTTGGGAGGTTTGCATTTAATTTTAAGGAAATGCAAGCTCTTTGTTATGGATAATAAGTTCTCTCTTATTGTTGGAGGGAGAATTATTTATGGAAACCAATAAAATAAATTTAAGTCACCAAATGGTAAATATTTCTTTAAATACAATGATACACAATTCTCTTGAAATAAATTGTGTATACATAGTTTCTGAAAATATTTACTTCATCTAGCATCTAAAACACAGTTCATCAAATGTTGGGATAGCTTTCTAGAGAATAAGACACAAGTAAGCAGAAAAAAGGATGCTGAGAGCTACCCACTGCATGGGCTTTGGACAATTTGGGGAATATTGGTAGGCTTTTATTCCTCTACTACTCCCTTTTTTTTTCTTCTGATGGACAAAAAGATACAAAGAAAACAAGGAAAATTAGTTGGAATTTTCAAATAGGAAATATTACTTTAATATTTTAAACACTATATAAGCAACAGCGTCAAGGTTATGACCTTGGAACTTCATGTCCAGATTGAGTTTACTGAGCTACAGCTCACAAAATGCCATTAGTGTATATACTACCATATGTTGTCTAAATATCTTAGCATATAGAATTAGGTTGCTGCATGACTTTCTGAACATTTCCCCTAAATGCAATTTCTTCCTAAGCATACAGAATACAGATGCTGTGATTGAGCATGCACTAGGAGGTCTCAGTAGGAAACTTGAATTCAGAGAGAATTACACAGGCTTACTGTTCAACACCAAATTGATTTTAAAATTGCTATATGACAACCTACAGTATAAAGCTCTGCACAATTTGGAATCTCTGTTTTTATCTGGCCTATTATCTTTAAGAGTTTAGAGGGTGTTGAGATCATCTGAAGTTGGCCATTTCAAAGAAGTGCACATAACGTTCAGCTGTTACGCTTGTCAATTTCAAATCCATTTCCAGCTGAGGTCTAGAACACAGATTTAGGTTCATTTAAACATAAACTTTTATGTTTTCCATCTGATATCTTCAGCAACTGAGCACTTGTTCTTTGTATTTTATGTAGCTAAAAGCACAAAAATAAACAAACCAAAAGAAAATTACTCAACAAAGAAACATTTTTGCATTAAAAGAGATTCTGCTTGTTTGTCCTTGTGCTGTAAATAAACTTTAGGCTGTTGAATTCATGAGATGGCTTTTAGTAAATACCAAGGATTGATCATATATAGCAAAAAATGTACACTCGTTCTTTCATCACATTGTTCTGGGGATCAGATTTGCAATATTCATTCATAATAAGAATGGAGATAATAATCAACTGCTTCTCTGCCAATGGATATGAGAGTGGCTGAACCAGATGAGAGCAAAAATCCACCTTACTGGGGCCAAATACAGCTGCTTAGGGAAGAGTGTAAAGATGTTGCAAACATATTTTTGTGATTATAGTAGACTTCTAGCCAAGTTTCTAGTAATGCACTGTTCATAGACATCCTAAACAAAGTTATTCTCTCCAGGCTTAACAGTCTTGTAGGGATTTTTCTTTTAAGTGCTTCCTGACTAGGTGTAGGTCCAATAGTTTTGATATCCTACAGAAACATATACGTACTTAAAATATAAGTTTTGTGAAAGGGACATATTCTTTCACTGCTTCCAAAGTGACTTCTGGAAACATTTGTAAAAACAGATATGCTCTGGTATTAGTTTGCTATAATAAGCATGATTATGCTTCTGCCTGGAAAACCTGATTGTATGCCAACATGTTCAAAATGCAATACCAAAGACACTCCTTCATTAGTTATGCAAACCTCCCAGGGATATCTAGACCTCCAGAGGCATATTTTTTCAGCCATTACCAAGTAACTACTATCTTGATTATTAGGATGAAGAGATTTAGCCCAATGTTTTCAAAAGATATTACAGCAATTTTGGTGGAATTTTAGAAAGGTATTACTAACTTATCACAGTTAAAGTGTTATTACTAATTAAATTTATTTGACTTCAGACAAGATTACTGACAGGAAAGATATTGCCTATTTTTCTGAAGATTTTTTCCTGTACAGTATATTATAATATCAAGACTCAACATATGTAGCCCATGCCACAGTATGTTACCAGCATATAACATATATTGCTAAATTTGTATATAATAGGTATCTAATTCCTGTGTACTTAATTTCATATTGTCATAATTAACACAAATGTGACTTTAAAGAGATCATTAAAAACACATTTCAAATTATCCCAACAAAAAGGGATTTTTCTACTAAAAATTCTTCTGTGCATATTTTTATATTTTGACATAAGCATACATATGACTATATTTTTTGGCTGAAGACTTAGCAACTAATATTTGTTGAAGTAATCTTGAAAATAACATATTGTTCATAGCCTTATTTTAGTAGTTGATTGTCAATAAATGCCAAAGAATACCAGTACCAATACACCTTTCATGCTTTCCAAAAAACAGCAGTTATACAAAATTGCTCTCAAAGCACTGTAATTTGAATAAAAACAAAACACCGTTTAACTACAAAATAAGCTTGTAATATGATTGTAAACACAAGCAGAATAAATCAAACAAAACAAAAAAAACCCAACAGAATCAGAAAAGAATCAGATTTGATAGGTTAACATCAAGATTTTAACATTAAAGATAATATGGTCGGCTTATAAAACGATTGACAGAGTTTATATTAACATAAAACATTCTTCAGACTGCATTTGGAAAGCTACAAAAATATGTGGTCATACCGCAAATTGTGTCGGATATGTATATTCCACTTTTATGAAAGAAGAAGATCAGAGATACTGCCTGGGTCTTGGAATAATCTATTTCTGAGGTACTCCTTGCTTTGGGGAAGAAGCAAAGGAATTTTAGTCATAATGAAAAAGTAAGAGCGGTTCACAATAAGAGTGGGTCAGAAGTAGTAGGTACAGAAAGACTGCTACGTTACCATCCTTTGACATTTCCAAAACTGCTGAAGACAAGCCATTAGTAATCTGGCCTAACTTTGAAGTTAACCCTACTTTGAGAAAAAGGTTGGGCTACATACCTGCAGCAGTGTTTTACAACACAACTTTCTATGCTTTCTATAAAAGCTCTATATATCCGTGCTGTGCTTGGCAAAGGTGATCGGAAGAATATAAGAAAAAGCTTAGTTGCATATGATATTATAATGTAATTTGTGAGGAAGAAAACTGATCTCCTTACTGGCCAAAAGGATGGAGTGTTAACCAGCACTTACAGTCATAATGTTGCCTCATTCAGCATCTGGGGAACACTCGGAGGCCACTGTCTGAACTAGAGTAGGTCAACTAAACAAGCATAATTGACAAGCTTCTTTAGTTCTCAACTCTATTTTTTGCATGTACCCTTAGCATCTCGTGCCCTTGTGTTTGTACACTACGTAAATGAAACTCACAGGTTCTCCTACTCTTTCTTGCTCTTCCTTCCCCAGAGTCACAACCCAGGTTTTTTACCCTGCTTGGAAAAAAACTGAACAGTCACAATCACTGCCTGAATTTCTGTGCTGGTTCACTTAATTTCAAACAGGAACCTTGTTACACACCATGTCACTTCTACAGGAAACACCACTTGGCAGCCTTTCTTCCTCCCTTCCTTCCTCCCTTTCTTCCTCCCTTCCCTCCTTCCTTCCTTCCTCCCTCCCTTCCCTCCTTCCTTCCTCCCTCCCTCCCTCCCTCCCTCCTTCCCTTCCTTCCTTCCTTCCTTCCTTCCTTCCTTCCCTTCCTTCCTTCCTTCCCTTCCTTCCTCCCTTCCTTCCTCCCTTCCCTCCCTTGCTCAGTAGAGTGAAGGGCAGTACAAGTGTGAGTTATCACATCACAGGTGGTCTCATACATCATGCTTTCATATCAATGAGAGGACCCATACAGAACATAATTCTCATATTGAATCCAAAACATAGCACTATATGATCTACTAAGAGAAAATTAACTCCATCCCAGCCAAGAAGAGGGCACCCCCATATAACCTTTTCACAAAGTTCCTACCATGATTACCCCTGGACTTAGTCTAATTTTTATAAGGTAATGGCTCCTACAGCCCCCCTGCTCTGCAGATCCTGTAAAATCCCCATGGGATTATCTAGAAGCTCTTGCTTAGTCCTGTCCTACATTTGAGACTGCTCAGTCCAAGAGTATTAAAGCACAGCATTAGACTATTAAAACAAAGCAGAGAGATATTAAATCAAGAAGGTCTCATTACTTATTATCATGTTCATTTTTCTAGCAGTTTCTGGGTTTTTTACATTTGTCTGGAGGATTTTACACTTCCCAAAGTGTTAGCTTTTCACACATACACAGATCTAATCTCTGTCTGTAAGCAAAGTTTGTCCAGAGTCCATAAAGTTTATGAATCAGTTTCTGAGGGGAAAAGTGTATTTGTTGGCAGGCTCACTTATGTAAAGCAGGGCCTTTTTAAGGCAGGTCGCCATGGACATCTGGGCTGCCTCAAAGCAGTGTGAGGCTGAAGAGGCAGGCTGGTTTGATATGTGGTTGTAATGTAGGCCAGCATGTTTTGCAGGGACAAAGGCCCAGTTTGGATTCTCTGAGCTGACTGGTGCTTCTTGATATAAAACTTCTCTGAATCCCTGGAGTAACTAGACAGAACTCTGCAGAGTTTCAGCAGATTAGGACACAAAAATTAAACTTCTGGAACTTTCGGGTTGGAACCCTTGCAGGAAAGAAACAGTGTCATAAAGTGGCCTTGGAGATTGCACAAGCCTCCTTCTGCATCACAGCCTCAAGGCATGTGTCTGCTTAGAGCAAATTTTCATGGCTCGGTAAAGAATCCTTGAAAATTAATGTTTTTAATGTGAGTGCTAGCACAGCTCTTACCATGAGATTGCTTACTACTGGGGAGATGCAGAAGACTCAAAATTAAGGGGAAAAATCAGATTAAAAAAGCATGCTGGAGCTCAAAAGAAAATGGAGGGTTAGGGCAATGTAACTTCACAGAACTGCTGAAAATTCTTTTTCATTCCCTCCTTTCAACATTTTTAATTTCCAAACAAAACCTCATCATGGCACTACTATAATCAGCTTGGGGACACAACTAAGAGGGAAAATTAGATTTAATGGAACCTCCTGAACCCAGATTCATGCTTTTGACGGGATCAAATCTACATGCAGAATTTCTACCTGAATGTGGGGGAACAAAAAATGAAGAGAAAAAAATGGGGTTCTATTGTTGAATAATGGGGGTGAAACAAGCCAAAGAAAAGTTAAGCAATGAAAGAAATAACCACAGGAATGTAGAAAATAGAAAATTGGTGATCGAAGTCCTTGAAGTGGTGGGAACTGAAAGATAATATCCTTTTTAACAAGGATGTTGCATGATGAGCCAACTACACCTCCAGTTTTGACCAGTTTTGTGTTGAGAATTTGCTCAAACAAATTCCTTTTAGTGTGACCTTTGCACACTAAAATAGTGAAAAATACACCAGAGCTCAGATGCCCCCTACCCACAAAAAGACCACTACACATGGAGCTTGTGTTATTACTTCTTGGGACACATCTGCCTTTCAAACAAAGCCAGGAAAGGATGAGCCAACAGCAACTTAGCCAAGTAATGACTTAAGTGAGACCTGCTAATAGCCTAAGATCATAGCCACATATCTCCTTTTGTATCTCTCTGTAGACTTGCCACCTAGCTCCCTACTTGGGCAGAAGGAGTAAATAAGTACCTCAGCTCTGTGTGTGGATAGGCTTCTTGCACACTGGGTGAAAGAATAAAATTTTGAGATGAAAGTATCATCCTTCAGAGGCAGACTAGCTGGTAGAAGGCAAAGCCATGAGTTAATGATGTGAAATTTCACTTTTCAAATCTTGCTGTCCCCTAAAACTTCCGCCCTCCTTTGTTTCAGTGTTCTGTTCTTTGTTTTGTTTGGGGGCTATTTTATTTTTTTTTTTTTTTAAGGTGTCAAATATGTTAATATTCATGTTTTGTAAAACAGATACATTTTGATTTCTTCTGTGAATACTGCTCTTCCTGCTTAGTAACATCAAGGAGTGTTAACATGACGAGCCTCTGTTTTTCACTTCAGACTTTTCTCTCCTCCCAAAGGGGTACAATCACTCTGTGCTCTGGTTATGGATTATCTCTGAATTATCAATCTTCAGTGAAGTGCCTCAATAACTGACCTTATTTTCAGGTGCTGAGCTCCCTTTAAAGTAAATGGAAGTTGCCAGAGGCTCAGCATTTCAGAATCAGGGCACTTAAATTTGTTGCCTATCTCTGGATTTAAAAACCTGGCTTGAGGTTCACTTTCCTTTTCAACTTTACTCTATAATCCAACATCAAGGGAAAAGTGATGAAAGCTTACTTGACTGCAAGAAAGAAGGCATCCAGCTTTTCTGTCTGTTGGAGTTCATTATTAAAGAGACAGCGTGCATTAAAATAACGCCTTTTAATTCAGGCTTTTTTTTCTAATATGTTACAGCTATAAACAACAATTAAGATTATGCAACTAAGAAGAGTTTTTTCCCTTCTTCTCCATCTTGTTAACTTTATGGTTTTTGACAAGAGTGCTTGTAAATCTGATGTTTGCTGAGACTTGGCCAGGTTTACCTGGAATATTTCTAATGTGACACACCTTTTAGTTTGAAGCAGCCTGCCAACCCTGTCAGATATTAAGTGGGCACTGAACTACTTTCTTAATAGGCAAAAATCAAAAGAGAAAGATGTACCTACAGCTGTAATACTGTACCTTGTTCCAGACCACAGATATTAATGAAGCAAGGTCATGTGAAGAAATAGGTACTTGCCCTAAAGCAGCTAATACTGCTGTAAAACAAACACATCAATAATTACTCTCCTTACACACAGTTTACGCTGATGACATTAATGTTTTCTCACAGCTATTATTCTCCCATGTTTTGGACCATTGTTTTGCTACTGAGTAGTTCATGACAGGTTTTTAGCTTTGATCCACAGCAGAATAGTGCACTTGGACCTGAATAGAGGTATACACACTTTTTGGGAAACTGAGTCAGTTACTGCTGGCATTTTCCTTTTTGAAAGGAGGCATATATGTAGTACTAAAGATGCCACACATTTTATTTCTTCATGAAAATTTTTCCAGTGGTGTCATATTTTACCTTGCATTACAAACTAGATGATTTCCATTCCCTCCATTAAAGAAAAAGATGTATGCAGTATGAGCTGATGAAGAAGCTACCAAATATGCAAGTCATCCTACCAGAAGAAAATATGATGGGCTTTCTTTAGCAGAAATTTTATACACTAATGGATAGTAAATAACCAGGCAAATAGGAAGTAAAACCGCCATACAACTAATTTTAAAGTTATCAGGACTTCAGCGATGTATGAAAAAAAAAAAAAGTGAGACTGAAAAAAAAGAAAGAAAAAGGAAGTGTCAGGAAAAGTTATAATCTACCTCTTCAGCATTTCTGGAGTACATCCACTAATGCACAAATATCTTTTGTATTTCTGATGGTGGTTAACAATTGTATAACACTTACGAACTGTGAGTACCTCAAACATTTCCCTCATCTCATGGGAAATTCCTGCCTGCAGAACTTCTACTTAACCTAAGTGCATTTTAAGTAGGTTGTTGAAAGTACCACTGGGCCATGAGTAACACTATCTCTTCCTTCTATCAATCAATACTTTTGTTCAGAGATTATTTTATACACATCCTTTTGTGAATGGACCCCTATAACTCTACAGAGATAACACCATATATCCCAAGCATTCAATGACATAAATCATGCTGCAGTGAAAGTCATGTTTTAATACTGCCCTGTTAAGATTTTTTTACTATTGTTATTAATTTCTCTGTATTAAATCACTAAGGCATTTTACTTATTTCTGAATCATCTAGACTCAAAAGTTTTTTAAAGAAAATTTTGATTTTGAAAGAAATGTTTAGCAGTAAGGTAGAAAATAAAAAAAAAAAAAAAAAGAAAACCAGAAATATAAAGTAAGAAAATTACATAAGAGCTAGAGAAAATCTAAATGGCTGAAGTAACAACCTTTAGCAAATAAAAATGTATGATACTGTTTATGTTAAAACAAGATAACCCGTGTTTCTTTCAGTTCAAGACTATATCCATATTTAGGTATCTATACGTAGGTGTCTAAGCTCCCATTATAGACAATTGAGATATGTCAAAACAGAAAGCAGAGCTTAGAAACTAGACTGTCAACTAATCTTTCTCTTTTCACAGAATCAGTGAATGGTTGAGGTTGGAAGGGAACTCTGGAAGAAAACTTGCCCAAGTCTTCCGCTCAAACAGGGCTACCCAGAGGCAGTTCCAGTACCACATGCAGATGGCCTTTGCAATCTTCAAGGATGGACCCCAGCACCTCCCAGGCAACCAGCTCTATCACCCACACACACACCCAGAACTACTTTATGTCTACAAGAAACCTCCTGTGTTTCAGTTTTTGGCCACTGCCTCTTATTCTGTCACTGGGCAGCACTGAAAGCAACCTGGCTCCATTTAATACATTCTATGCATCGGTAAAATCCTCCTGAGCCTGCTCTTCTCCAGGCTAAACAGTCACAGCTCACTCAGACTTCCCTCTTATGAGAAACGCTCCAGTCCCTTCATCATCTTTGTAGCCCTTTGCTGGACTTTATATGTCTATGTGTCCCTTGAACTGAGGAGGTCTGAACTGGACACGGTCCTCTGGTTGTGGCCTTACCAGGTCTGAGGACAGACAGCCAGGATTATCTCTCTTGGACTGGCTGGCAACATTTCTCCTGATGTAGCCCAGGATACCATTGGCCCTTGACGTCCACTGGGGGACCTTGGCCCTTCTCCACAGTGCTGCTTTCCATCTGGGTGGCCCCTAGCATATACTGGTGCTTGAGGTGTTCCTCCCTGCATGTGGGATGTTGTGCCTTCCCTTACTGAACTTCATGAGGTCCTTGTCAGACCATTTCTCCAGCCTGATGAAGTCCCACTGGATGGCAGCATGATATGTCAGCTTTCACCCAGTTTTGTGCCATCAGGAAACTTGCTGAGGATATGCTCTGCTCCATCATCCAGATCACTAGTGAAGATGTTAAACAGGATTAGACCCAGTACTGACCACTGGAATACACCACCAGTTACTGGCCACCAATTAGATTTTTTGTAGTTGATCATCATCATCTGAGCCTGGTCATTCAGACAGTGTTCAATCTGATCTTACAGCCTGCACATCGACATCTTCTCTTTGAGGATCTTATGGGAAAAGCGTCAAAGGCCTCACTGAAGTCCAAGCAGACAATATCCACTGCACTCCCCTTGTCAACCACAGCAGTCATGTCATCGTGGAAGCTTAACAAATTGGTCAGACACACCACAAGATAGTCAAGTATGACAAAGTGAGAAAAGACTTTATCCAGACATCAATAACATTGTCACCTAGAACTCACTAACAACAGTAAATATTTGGTTCATTTGTAGAACTACATAGAGATCCTTAGCATGCAGGCAGCCAAGACTTGCCTTCGACTCTGAGGAAATGAGATCCTGCTTTGCCAGACCTTTTTCACTTTTTGTAGAGATGTTACACTCAGGCCTATCTTTGCTCTTCGCACAGACAAGAAGCAGTGGCTTTCCCAAAAGACTGGTATATTTCTGGTGACAGCATTGGATGAGTCCCACGCAAGCAGCCTTATATCCTTCCCACTGACCTCCCTATCTCAACGCTGTAGGGTGCACTTTTGTTGCAAACATGAATTCTGATGAATTGGGGAAGGAAGCAGGTAGGATGAAGAGGGCTGACTGTCTCACCCTGCAGCCAATGTAAAGGCAGCAAAAGCATCAGGACCTTTATTTTTCCCATCTACAAGCAGTGCTTCTATCCCTCTCCAACCACTTTATGGTGGAGGATAAATCCTTTAGCTTTTTCTAGTCTGAGTAATGTTATAACTATTTTCTTTCTTTCAGCTGAAAAATTGGCATGTCAAATAGAAACATCCTGTGAAATGAATTTAGCTCATGGGCTGTCAACCACCATGGAATATACATAAAGGTGGCCTGACTTCGCAAAAAAAAAATTAATTTTACTGCATAAATTGATGCAAACAGCTTTTCACTACAATTGTTTGTCTATTGTCACATTCTAGAAGAAAGCAGATACTGCTTCTTAAAAGTAAACACAAGTAGTGAATTACATCTATTACATTTATATCCATTTGCACTGCAGTATAAGCTCAGGAATAGCTAGACGCAATAAATCTACTTAAAAATTGCAATATAAGAAATATCATGAGATGCAATCTAAAACTCAGATCTATCTTTTGTAGTCTGAAACCTGGATAAAGTGAGCTACCTGAATGGGAAGATATATAAGAAATAATCTAGAGATTGGCATGAATGTCTCTGTGTGCTATTATCCTGGCTTCATAGCAGCAATGATAGCAGAGACTGGGTAGTTCGGGATTAGAAATTCTGTGCAAAGTAGCAGGACAATTAATTCACATTACAAATATTACTGAACTACTTGGCTGCTGAGAAAGATGTAACATGGTGTTGTGCCAGCCTCAGAATTTAAATTAATATCCGCACTAACTCAGGAATTAGTTATCTCATATTCATGAAGTCTCACATTTTTGATCTGCACAATGTAAATAAATCAACTAAAGATACACAATTGTAAATTTTAGTTTGGCTTTTATTTTACCAACCAATTTATTACAGTTTGCAAGCAGATGACTGAAATATCAAGTAATGCATTAATTAGTCAAATTTCTTTATTTATAGAATCTATCAAGTTTCATGAAGTGAACGAGAGCTTAAAGATCATCTATTGGTGCCAATGATTTGCCACGGATAGGGACACCTTCGACTAGACCAGGTTGCTTGAAGCTTCATCCAACCTGGCTTGAAGACTTCCAGGAATGAGTCACCATTGGAAGCACAAAGTAGGGCCATTAACCAAAGATAAGAGGGCTTGATTTTTACTACAAAAACCTACAGAAGATTTCACTATTTCCTTCTACAACAATTCTCAAAAATATAATATCACTTCTAAAACACATGGTGTTTCATCCAGAAGAAATGCTATTTTAACCATACTGTCTTGCAGCTGAAATATCATTATTCATGGCACACAGCTATTTCCCCCTCTTTTTTTTTCACTGCACAGTCCTATATCTCAGAAGTTTTGCTGTGAACATAAGCACATTTTGATAAGTAAAAAAAAAAAACATCCTAAGATTCTGAATTTGCAATGTGTTGCTGACATGTAGCAATCTATTTTCTATTCACCTTTCTATGTGAAAACTCGGTTTCACTGGGAATTGTGACTGACAGATTTATAAAATCATCAGAACACCAACCTCTCTTTTATTTGCATAGCAATATAGTATCATATAGATACACATCCGATAAAAGAATTAAGATAGCTGAAGATCTTCCCATCTCAGTTTTCAGAGATTGAACAATTTGAGCTAAACATCATTTGAAATGGCAGCACAAGGAGTCCATTTGCTTGCAGTTAAGTTGTTAGTTTTACAGCCTTAACTCAGAACGGAGTCTTCCTAACTTGAGGGAGTTTCAAAGCTTACATTTCAGTTGGACAATTTATTCAATCTCTATATTCTAGTGATGTATGCCACTGTATTTCAATGTTCAAGTCTCTTGACACTTTAGGTTAAACACCCCCAAAAACTGAACCCGTGAGATTTGTATTAAGCAAATATCTCTTAAGAAAAGAACCCTAACAAAATGTTTACAGTGGATATGAATAGGTCTTGGTGAAGCTATAGGCTATGCCTTAATTTAAATGCTTTTTTTTCTTTATCCTGTGTTGTGCTGACCTAATTTTTCATGGAAGAAAAAGACAAAACACAAAATCAATTAGATGATAACTCTTTGATGTCTCTTCCCAATGGAGAAGCAAAAGCTCTCAGGCAAATATTTTAGGAAGAGTCATGATCTAATGCCACGGGAAATCATCCACTATAAAAATACACTGAAGGGGGAAAGTTTTGCAGGATAGAAAGAATTAGAAAACAATGATGGAACTTGAATCAAAATAACAGTTAAAATGATTACAGTAGTTGAAATCTCAGTAGTACCTGTGAACGAATTTTCTTGTAAAATTTATAGTAGATTATTTCAGTTTTGTTATTTGACTGGATTCTGGGTGTCTGGATTCTATCCCTGCCTTCTCTACTTATGACAACAGTTCCTGTGGCTGTTCTAGCAGCAAAAGAAGAGCATTGAACCCAACTAACATAAATTGCATACTATATGTATCTGCTAAATCACAGTTCAATTTTCACTGCCAGTCAGTCTTAGATATGTAACCACAGATCCTGCGCAATAAACAAACATTTTATTTGAGAAAAAAAAAATGCTTGCTATAGCAGCTATCTATTTAATAGCTTTTCTATAGGGGTTCTATTAAAAAAACCCCAAAAAACCAAAACCAGCACAACAGCAACAACAACAACCAAACCAAAACAAAAAGACTTATCTCTTCATCCTAATGGGATCAACATCTTTGTTTTAGATTCCCTTTTTCCTGAAAAGAGTGTTCCAGTGGTAAAACAGAATGAGAGTCTGAGAATCAAAAACTTGGGTAACTGGTCCTCTTAACCTGCCTTTGGTGGTCAGTTGATTTAAAAATACTACACAGTGTATCTCTGACAGAAGGAAAATAAAAAAGCCCCAAACTGAACTTGACTGTATTCAGATCTGTGCTTTATCTATACAGGACGGACCCTTTGTAAAATTCATTTTTGCCCTCTGCATCGTTCCCTGTGTTACACCGACCAGGCATGAAAAAAACAGTATGGGATGCCTGGAACAGCAGCTTAAATTAAAACAGATTTGCTGGATTGCAAAAAGGTATACATAATTTTTCTACGAAAAATATATCTTCATCTTCTGCAGAACAGTCAACTGATGGACTCACAAAATGCAGGAAAATAAGATGTATCATTTGCAAATAACCAAGTCCGGCACTGGGAAACTTTCACTATGAGCAACGAGATGGTCACCTGCCAGAATTACACAATTTGTTTACTAAATTAGGGTGACTGTGACTCATACTAAAAAAAAACATTTCGACAGTATTATCTCTATTGCTTCAGTTTGGTTAATTTGGCACTAGGTGAATGACTCTATGCTATTGTTTAGCTTAGACTTTAAAATTGAAGGCACGAGGTCACCTTCAAAAATTGTTTTCAGCCTGACCGTGTTGCTGTTTTTTTCGTGTGTCGACAGCATCTGGTAAGCATGCACTATAAATTGCTAGTTCAACTCCAAGATCTAAAATTAGTCAAAGTTCTAGAAGGAGCATGAGAGCAGGTGGTAAAACAGTGAATTTGACTAGTCTGATCAGCTGAATATGCCTTGGAACTATTCCTGGCTCAAACCCACCCTGTTCTGATTAGTACTATTAGGCATAGTCACGATGAATTGATCTAGCCTCTGTTACAGACATCATCCATCCTCCCTCCTCTGCAGTCCACACATCCTCAAGAGAATGACTTCCATAAGTTAGCTGTACACTATACAATGAAAAAAAACAACCGATAACAGCAGTAAAACTTACTTTCAATTTTGTTTTCTAAACTCGTCTGAGAGTACAGAGACTTCTTTGAGTTACATAGGACTTGGATAAATTTAGCTTAACATCTAAGAAACATTTTAAAACTCTAATTTTTGAATGTTACTCTTTCATTTTATTGGGCTTAGAAAATTAAAACACTCAGACTGTTTTACTGAGCCAAAAGGGTTCTGCACACATTTATCTCATCACATTTTAAACACAGTTTCCTAAGTTCAGAATTGTTAGGAAGATCTTACCTTTATGTAATATGCTAGCAAAGATAGTAATTTCAGACAATTAAGGATCTAGGTTAAACATTGGTATTTACTTCAGCAGGCTACATACACCCAGTGACATCTGCTTCTATGGTTGTACACTAAGAAAAGCAAAGAAGAAAAGATTCAGCCTTCAGGAAATCCTGATCATTAGCCACTTGCTGTGTGGCAAGGCAAAACCAAAAAGGCTATGCAAAATTCCTCCCATATCTGAAAGGCATCTGGTTATAATTTTCTACACGATTCCCAAGGACAGCATATTTCAGGTCTCTTTTCTACCCCCATAAAAAATTGGAAAATCCATCCATGACAATTTTTGGTGCTTAATGGTTAAATATTTAGCCTGAACTCCTTTAATCATAACAGTTTTAATCAGTTTATCTACCTGCATCTTGAGTAAAACCACAGATATAAGAAGAATGAGCTACAAAGAACAAGAAATCTGCAGAAAAATTGGCCTCCGACAGATATCACATAGGAAAGGCAATGAAATAGTTGCTCCTGAGGCACTTCAGGCTACAGAGAGACTGCATGGGACTTCAGTCCAAGCAAAAATATACCAACAGAGATATCACGATTAGCATAATCTATGTTCTTAACAAAGATTGAAACTCCTTTCAAATTATCTAAGAATAGAATATTGCAGAACCTATCTGAGATTATCCAAAACTTTTCAGGAAAGCAGTATGCCACCAACCTGTGTCTGGTGGCACTTAGGAAAATAGAACTTTTAGGTTTGTGGTGAGTTATGGATTAGTTATTTAGGTTACCATGTTCAGGTAGAATGGAACCATTAAAGCAGGAGGTGCTTGCCACACTTCAACTCTTTCACCATTTTTAGTGACAACTCTTTCACCATTGCTCAGAAACAATATTACGGTATTCAAAGGCAAAGTTACATGAAAATCTATTTAAAGAGAAAGTATGTCTCTGGCAACTTTGTGATAGGAAAAGAAAATCCTTTTTTGAGGAGATCATACAAACATGTTCTGAAATAGAATTTCTTTAAGATCTGCAGTCAGGCTTTATCAGGAGAAGGAATCTTTCATCAAGGCATTAAGAATGCTATTTTGCTAAATTTGTGTTCAAGTCATTTACATGTAGACAGAAAAATAATCAAATACTACTTTTTGTTACTTCAGATTCACCTGTTTTTCTGTTTCTTTTTAAGTTATTCTTGTTATTATTTTTGTCTCTTTCTGACCAAAGTGACTATGGCTGTGTACAGGCTGACCCTGTCTCCTGGAGCTGCTTTCTCTGAGGCTGTGGCACTGGTTTAGCCACCATGGGCATGATCCTGCCCACCACCCACAGTCAGATGTCCTGTCCAGGTCTTGTCTGCCCCCATTCCCAGGGATATGGGCCTAGGGCTACTAGTCTTTTGGAATAATGTCACTTGGAAGAGTGTTTTGAGGCTGCATAAACCAGCAATCCTCCTAAAACCACTTTAACAGTCAAGCAGCATGGTGCCCTGAAAGAGGGTTTTATAGAGGATGGAAGGCATTTGTTTCCAGGCCACCTTACTAACCAAGGTCACCCAGCTGAGCTGAGGTGGGGGAGACCATTCAAGCTGGCCTCATGGAAAAGATTCTGTGTTCAGACCAGCTGACTGGCCATGTGGAGATCCCCAAGCAGCAGAAACAGGAGTTACACATGGGTTCCTAGAGCCAAATGTCTTCAGTCCTAAGTGTGGGTCTCAGAGTGCTGTGGATCTTCCAAAAGAACACATGTAGCTCAGAGGTTGAACTTAGAGGTCTCTTTTCTCCTCACATATGACCAGCCCCAGACCCATCTGTGTTGAGCAGATTCAGGCAGCTCCAGAGCCACCACTGGCCAAAGCTGAGCCCAGCAGCCATGCTGGTGGCACCTCTGGAAAAATATACTTAAGACAGAAAACACCCCACAGGCAGATGAGGAGGGAACAAAAAGTGAGAGAAAGAGCAGTGAAAACACTGAGGTCAGGGAGGAAGGAGGGGAGGAGGTTGCTCCAGGCACTGGAACAGGAGAGAGTTCTGTGCAAGAGGATGTTGCTCCTGAAAGACTGCATCTTGTGGTAAGGAGCCCCACCGGAGCAGGATAAAGAATGAGGAAGAAGAAACAGTAGAGGCGAACTGCTATGGAGACTGACCACAAGCGCACAGTCATCAGCTCAGGGAGAAGGGGAAGCTGGAAATGAAATGGGCAGAGGGAAAAGGGCTGGAGGAAGATGAGTGAGGGAGCAGCTGGTTGGGAATTTTGTCATAGCCAAGACTAAACAGCCACAGCAAGCAATAAGTTTCTTCCCCAGCAGTACAAGGTTTGGGAGAAGAGAAGAGAGTTCATTGCATTATTGTGTGTTATTCTGCTATGAAATATTTTGATATACCATTACCTGAAGACATTTAAGGTTAAATAAATGCACTATAAAACCAGTGGGTTTTTTTCTACTATATTTAGTAAGAACAAATGGCATCTGTTTTGAGTTTATTCCTTCCTTCTCTCTCCCCCCCTCTATGAAACTAAGCTGAATATCTTAGCAGCTCCTGCCAAAGTTTATTACATTAACCAGATTTTTGAGGCTGTGATAAGCTTACTGCAATTCTTGGAGGCTCTACTAAGCCATTTCACTTTTTCAACTGAAAACTTAGAAAGGATTTTCCTTTCCACAAAGTAACTCATAAATCTAAAGCCTGCAGACCTCTATTAGTGATTGTGACCCTCATAACCTTAAAATACAGTCTTACTTTAGAGGATCTAAACTGCAAGGTGTTCCTCATTAGAGAATAATTCACTTCATAGATTCAGTGACTGGACAGTAGGTAGAAATTAACACTGTTACGGTTTGTTTGCATATAGAGCTTAAAATGGGAACACAGAAACATCAGTATTTCAAAGATTCCAAAATTTTTGAAAGATCAAAGATACTAACATTTGAGAAAAAAAGCCACCCAAACACAAAACTAAACAACCCAGACCAAACCCCAATAATGTTTATAAGGGAATTAGAAGAAACATTTTCATACAGAAGAGGTTTATATAATATCCTTTCCAAAAAATGGCTGTTGATCCATATCAAAGTGTTTGTTTGCTAGAGTGGTAGCAGTCCCTTGCTTAATGGCAGGTTATTTGTAAAGAGAAGATAAACTAGTTTCAAGTCCTATTGTTGTACTTGAATGACAGCCCATCCCTATGTGAGGAGGGCTGAAGAGGATGGTTATACATGTGCGTAGTCTGAAACCCGTGCAGAATGGTAAGCTACTTAGAGAGAGAAGATGAGATTTTCCCCAAAGTCAGGGGTCATACCTTCCAACCATGGGGAGACATTGGCTGTGTTTTATACTTTTCTGAAAATCCCAAACACAGCACAAAAACCTCTGAAAACTGCTTGCTTGTGTTCTTCACCTTTGTAATTAATGAGCTAGAGGTACGAGAAATAAACTTTGAAGGCATACTTGTTCCTTTTCTGTTTTGCACCTGTTCCTATCAGAGTGCAAATCAATCTTCTCTGAAAATCTCAGTAGGTTCCCAGTGACTGCAGCTACTGTCGATCTGGTTAACACTGCCATTTGACAGTTCTGGTACAAAACATATATTTATACAAAACTGGCTGACTTGAGTTCCTTAATAAAGAAGGAGCAAACACAGTTTCCTCTTTGGAGGAAACGCAGTTTACCGCCACAGAGCATCATCAGATGTTTCCATTTCCTTCTTTAGTGTGAAATTTTTTAAGTTAATTTTTTGTTGGAAAAATTTTGGTTTTGTTTGGACTACTCAGTTTGTCTGGTAAGGTGTTTGTGGTACAAAACTCTAGTTCAGGCTTTCTCCATGAGCTCTCTGTGATGAGTATGTAATACATTTTGCCATAGACCACACAGCATGGGCTAGCAGAAAGCCATCTGGAGTTCCTCACTCTGTGCTCCTCATCCACCCCAGGGCACCAGACAGATTTGCAAGTATATTCAACAGCAGCAGTTCTACTCATGAAATGGGTAAGAGGCATAAAGGGGCAGTTGAAAGCACCTTGAAGCATGCAGAAGTTCTGCCTCTGTCTGCTGCAAAACTAACTAGCAGATGTCCTCTGGTGACTGTAATTGGGTTCCTCCATCCCTGTCAAAGTTCCTAGCAAAAATTGCTGAAAATAAGCACTTCTTAGGGGGTAAGTTGTTGCAAACACAGGAAGGTGTAATTTCCACATTTCTGCATCATCTTTATCGACTTTCTCTTTTCCCTGTACTCAGATGGATTAACATTATACAGTCTTGCATATATCTCAAAAAAAAACCAACCCAGCAGGCTGCCAGAATGATTTGAAATTGCAATTTATATTCATAGCACAATGATATGAGAAAAGTGTTTATGTGTGTTTTTCATAAAGTTCTTTTCAGTTAATGAGCTAAATGTATGGGAAAGAAAATTTTGAGATGTCCTTGTGTCTATTTGGGCATCAACATCAGTCTTTTCTTAAAAAGACACAACCATAGAATTTGTAATGGTCTCCCACCTCATCTGAGTAAGACATTTTTCTAACATAATCTGATTTCAGGTTCTGAAGATTGGAGTTAGGAATAGTGTAAGGCCTATTAATAAAGGTTATCTATTTAACCTTCAGGTAGACTAAGCCATTTCTAATGGGTTTTTTTGGGGTATATTAATCTTTCAAGGTTTCTAATGACAATAATTTGCATTTATATCATAACTCCTCTACAATAAGTATCAAACAAACTTTAAAAATTAGTTTGCAAACTCAGGAAATAAATTGTCCATACATCATTCTGCAAAGCTCCATAGACTTTTAAAAGTTTGTCATATTCAGGTCAGTCGGACCAGAAGATAGTATCAAGACCCAAAGATACATGCCCCATATGAGGAGCATCTTTGACTTAAGGACTCTATAGTTGCCCTCACTTACACATCCATACAGAGCTCAAGAAGCATTTGGACAATGCTCTCAAGCACATGGTGTGAGTCTCGGGGATGGTCCTGTGTGGGAACAGGAATTAGACTGTATATGTTCAGTAGGTCTCAGAGTAACAATTTCTGATATTATCAGATTTTTCTATAAACTATTAGATTTTATTTAACTAATTTTCATGTGGTGAAAAAAATTCAGAAGAAAGAATTAGTGCTATGGAAGATAATATGTGATGACTGCAGGGAAGAAGTGCAGGAGGTTTTTTTCACAATGTTCAACAATACCATTCACTGGTTTATATTAAAACTGCAAAGCAAAATATATTTTTTTTCATTTGAAAATAATGTTATTAAGAATGTAATTCGGAAGCTGTGATAGTATCTAAAAACTAGGTGACCCTTAAACTTGTTAAGAAGTCAGACATCAGAGAACATGGTTAAGCAGGATTTTCATAGTTTGCCTCTCTCAGAAGACGCACAATAAGAAGCACAATAATTATTTTCAGGTATCATAAATGCACATTTCATCTTATATTCCCCATGAAAATGGGAAAATAATAAAAAAGATTAATTGAAAATAATATGCAGTTATCAAAATTTTACACTAAATAATTCTTCATGCTGTCCTGTCTTCAGACCTTTGTAGAAATATTGCCCTTTAAAGCTTAGAATAAAAAAGCTTTATAGTTGCTGATCAGTTTGTTCTTACTGTTTCCTTATTGTTTAAAGATATGTGTTTGACCATGTGTTTAATTGGAAAGATTTTTAACTTTTATATTATGTTAGTATCATAATTAAAGCTGTTTATATCGCTGTAATTGGGTGCTAGCATGTATGAAACATTTATATATTCTTTGGGCAATGAATGCTTATAGCTATCATGAATTAGAAATTACATCCCACATACATGTTTAGATGCAAATGCATTCAAGCTGTCTTTAATGTTAATATAAGCATTGCTGGATATCAGGTAGTTGGTTTTAACAGACATTTTACTGCAATATCCCTAGGTCTAATGGTGACAGTGGTGTGAGAAGGAATCAGATACTCGGCTATCAGTGAGGTTTGCAGCTTCTGCAATCCAGTTCAGAGAAGTGTCAAAACATCTGAAAATGCTTCTGTGATTCTACAAATCTGACTGCATTTGTGAGCTAATTCTTCTCACTGTGCTGAAGTGGTTAGCAAAAAGATAACGTGAAGGAGAAATCCGACGTGGAACATCTAGAATACCTGTATTTCAGAAAAAAGTTTCTCTCTGTAGGGCATACTTCACATGCATATACTTGTATACGTGTATAATCTCTTTATATATTTGTAGATATGTCAGGTTTTTAAGACATTACTGGACATGCTGTCATCACCCCACAGAGCACCATGTAGAGTTCCTGAGACTTTGCCAAGCAGAAACACTAAGCAATTCCTGGCAGGCACTGCCCAGTGTAACCTATGACACCCGCTCCAGAATTCTAAGCTAGCTCAGTTGTGCCCGGTTAAGAGAGCTCCATATCTCCTCTACTTCATAGAACGAATGTACACACTGATTAAATTAGCATAGAAATCTTAACACAGTTATGCTTAAATACAGATAAGTCTTCTTCCTTAGTCTTCTAAGAAGACCATTCAAGGACTTCCTAATTTTATACTGAATTTTTACCCTCTTTCTCCTTTCTACATTAATAATGTCCCCAAAAATTATCCTAGGTGATTAATCATATGGTGTGAAACTGCATAAAGAACTTTGTTTTTCTTAAGAAAAGTGCAATGATAAAAAGCTTGTAGGAAAAGTCAATAGTTTATTTCTGAATGTGTTACTTATTCCTCTGCTACAGAAACTTAAGGTGTCAACTATCATTCAAGATGTCTGCTTTTTAAAAGATACCATGTATCAATCCTCAAACTTCTCTTCAGTCACCATGGGTTTAAACACTCTTTAATAAAACTTTGGGGAAACATTGGAAGAGTTTTTTCTCTAAAAAAAGTTGTTAAAAAGACATACACTGTCATAACACTGTTCAGACTCACCAATTCAAGGGAGCACAACTGATTTACACTGGTTTTTGGTGTTGCTTTTCATTTTGTATTATAAAGAATCATTAATATTGGCAGAGTTTTTGGCAATTTCACACAAAATTATTTATTTAATAATTACTCAGTCTGTATGTTTCTGTGACTTTTGACAAAATGCTTGCCTTGTGGCTGTGCCTCCTAAGAAAACCTAGCAGAAAGGTATTGTGAGAGGACATCTTAGCTAGAAGTGTTGGGGATGAAAATTTCTTGTTAATGAAGTGGATACCCAGTCTCTGTGTCCTCCTCTTTTTCATGCAATTTTTGGTATTTCAAAAAAATTCAAATGAATTTGTTTGCAAGATCCTTCTCACTGATGCGTAACTGACCATACAGACGCAAAAAATAAAATTAGGATAGGAGAAATCATCCAGAGCAAGGATCAGATAAAAGGCAGTAGACATAGCCAGAGAGTTACTTCCCTCTCACTAAGTTAATAATTAAGATAAGAAACACAGAGTGAGAAAATAGGGAAAGTAACTTCTTTGCAGTGATTCAATCACTGAGTATACAGGATAGCCAGGTCCAGGGAATGTCAGTCTAAGAGGGATGATTCTCTTTTCAGGCATTCTTCCAGGCCTATGAACAACACAGATATTTTCCTTTTTCTGCTCTTTATTATTGCACAAATATTTGTTCTATTCAGACTGTAATTTCTAGAACAGCCTTTTCTTAAAAAATATATGCTGTTTTCATTCTTTTTTTTTTCTATTTTTTCTCTTCAATTGATGGATCAAAAACAGGAATCTTCATTCCTTAGGATTAATCTTTTTATTTCACATTGTATTATCTATTTATTTTAAAAAATCAACTTCAGAAAGCATGTCACATTCTGCTTATAAAAATAAATGGGCAGAGAACATTATATTGCAACCTGCAGAACTCTAACATAAATAGGGAAAATGGTCATGTTTTTTCCAAAGCAAGCTTCTTGTAATCCATTGTAATATCCCACCTCTCCACTTTCCTCATTCAGGTGGCATTCATTACAGATATTATTATTACATTATTCATTACAGACTTTGCATTATTAGCAATAAGAGCCTAATGAGACATTATTTAATAAATATGTAAATTGAAAAATGTTCAGGACATTTGATTAATGTCTTTAACAGTCATAATCATACTTACATTTGAAAAATCTAGCTACCTGTTTTATGTATGTTTCAATTTTAGTATCTGCTGTAATTAAGTTAAATAATATTCAGTTTGCTAAATCCTGCAGTTGCTTCCTATTCCTTCTGCTTCGAGAACACCTGGAGGTTAGCCTGCAGTAAGCATAATATACATAGTTGTTATAATCAAAATTGACTACACTTCTGTGGTATTCAGTGGTCATTTACAAGAAACGTGTAGGGTTTTTTTCCAGTGATTTCTCCTCTTTACACATAGTACTGTCATGGGTTAGCATAGTTTGAGTTTTTGAGGAAAGACTCCTTCAGCCTCGGAAGTGATTTTTTGCACAGAGGTGCTTACAGTTTCCTCTAGACCTGACCTAACCAATCAACTGGCTAGTTGGAATATTGACAACTTCTTTAAGCCACTTAAGAAGCTTGGTACGCCTCTGTGATCCACATTTAAGAACGAACAGAGCCCGGAAAGCTCTCTCTGACTTCCGGCGTTCGGACAGGTAACTGGGGGAGGCCCGGGGCACGGCCCAGCGGGGCCGGGCCCTGCTCGGCCCGGCCGGGCCGGCCAGGAGCCCACCCTGGAGCGGCCCTGTTCCATCTGCGGCCCGGCCCCCCCAGCCCTGCTCCGGCCCCAGCCCTGCTCCGGGCGGGCCAGGCCCTCTCAGCTGCTCCGGACGGGCCATGCCCCCCCTCACCCACGACTGCTGCCCAGCAAGGAGAGATAAGCGAATTCCAGCTGCAAGGCCGGGTGAGATTAACTCTTTTAGTGCTGTAAGATTTCTCCAGAACAGATGAAGCTTCCAGACATTNTAGTTGTTATAATCAAAATTGACTACACTTCTGTGGTATTCAGTGGTCATTTACAAGAAACGTGTAGGGTTTTTTTCCAGTGATTTCTCCTCTTTACACATAGTACACATTTTTATGTTCTGCTATTTCACTTTAATACAGCCATTATCAAGTGTATCATACCCAAGACTCTTTTTTATGAATAACACTTTTCTTTCCTTATATAAAATTGTTGAAAGGATGCGATGACCAGTATGTTATGAAGTAGCAATAAATGTGAAAACTGTAACTGGAATAAAGAACTGGTGTTCAGAATAACAAAGTATGAAAGTGTACTTTAAAACCTTCACTTATTGCTTTTTGCTGTCAGAACAAATTTATCCAAATATTTTTCTGATCTTTTATAATGATGGCAAAAGCTTTAGAGCTGAAGATGGAAATAAAAGATGTTAAACTAAAGGTAACTACCATGAGGTGGGTAAATACAGACTCTGTTTCCAACATGCAGCACCAGTCTTAGCAAGAGCCAAGAAAGATTCTCCTTCAAGTGCTCTCATCCTTGAACACTCTGCCCCACTGAAACTGCCAGGGCAAGCAGGTCATTGCTTTCTCAGTTGGGCCTCAAATCAGCCCAGTCTCAAAAAGAGAAGTGACTACTGTCTTTTCCTAGGAATGACAGGAACAAAGGAAAGCTTGAAAGGCTATTCACAAACATTTTTTTAGGCACAGAGGATTGAGTGGTCTGTTGGCTAGATAGGGTACAAAAGACAGCCTCCAGGCTGAACTCCAGTTGATGAACTCTGAATTGTGTGAGAAATAATTACCCTTTACCGAGAACTGTGCCCCTCCCCTTCCCTGGAAAACTGTGGCTCATTTTTTTAAATGGCATGTCCAATTGAAACGCATCTGAAGGAATAGCAGAAAGGATTATGAACTTTCTCCTAAACTCAGATTTTTGGGGGATCATCCTAGTTTCCCTAATAATGAGTCACCTAGGTCTATGACATGAAATTTTGTAACAAACTTGGTGAGATCAGGAAAAAAAGCTTTTAATGCATCTGCAAATTCATCCTAAACCATTCATTAAATCCGGCCACATGCAACGTTAGAAAAAACTTGGCAATCATGACAGTAGATAACATTTATCATGTATTTCAATCAGCTGTGTGGGAAAAACAGTATGTCTCAAGCTATATGCAGGAGTCAGACCTTGGATACCCTTCTATAAAATAAATTATTATGAAAACTGAACTTTGACTTGCTGCCAGCAAACATAAAACAAGTTATCACTAGTCACAAAGGGCATCTTCTGGTATCATAGAAGTGATCATCATAAGAAAGTCTGCAACAACCAAATTACCAGACCACTATCTGAGATGACAATTTTCCCTCCACATGTTTCAAACAGGAAGTAAACATAGTGATTTTGCAGGTCAAAACAAAAAATTAAAACATGATGTTTTATGCAAACAAAAAATCTTCTCTGCATACTTAATTCAAGTGCAGTGCCTTGCTTACAGAAATGTGAGTTTGCCAGAGCTCAGGGCTGGCAGGACTCAGTCTGGGACACGACATGGGATCAGCACATTTGGCACATTTGCTGACTGCCATGCCACTGCCTGGCGTTTGTGGCCCCTGAGCAAAGGGTGTTGATCGAGATACTAACTTCTGGTGTTTGCTGCTGCTTGCCCTGGGTAGTGAAGGTAATGCAGCAGTTTCAAGACAGTTGCACAGGAATGGTCTGGCTGGAATATTTGTCTCCAGCAAGGCAGCGTATTTCTATCTGCTGTCATCTCATACAGGGAATTAAAGGGAACAAGAGTGGAAAGGAGACAGTATGGAGTCTCTGCTTTTGACTATTTATTTACATTTTGCCAAAGGGATATTTCTGCAATGTTGCCCAAACATTACTCTAAAACTCCCTCTGAATCATTGCAGAGATTTTTTTTTTTAGGAAACCTGTGGTTACACCTCCACATCCTGTAACTCACCCCTGTGTGTCTTATGCTTTGAAGTTTTCTCATGGAATAATGAAATGGTCTGCTGTTCCACCAGAAAACCTGGATAGTTGTGATGGCTGTCCATTTCAGTTGTTCTTCTGTGTTCAGCCCCAGTGCTCCCTAATTAAGCATTCAAATCACAGCCATATGTTACGGCTGGCTGCTCCTGGCAAGATGACAAGAGTGGGAACCAGCTCAGAAAGCACAGCCTTGTCCACTTCACTGGGTTTGCCCAGGCCAGCAGAGGATTAAGGAGAGGAGAACCTTCATTATGCCAAGGTGCCAGGATGTGGCCACCAAAATTACATATTAACGACATTTTGACATTTCCTGTTGGGCATTTATTTGCCAATGTCTCTCCCAAACAGTACTTCGTAGACAATGCCAAAAATAATGTACATCCTCTGAAAACTGGCTTGCACAATTTATATACACAGACCTCCATTTGCCTATGAAAAGTCAGCTGTTTCACACATGTGAAAGGGATGATGTGGCAAGCAGCTAACATGAAGTTCTTACAGCAGCTAGACTTTTAGGTTGGCTATACTATCATTAACAAGGGGTCTCTGAGTAGGAGCATGGACACCTATGAAATAGCTACAGATGTAATTTGTACATGAAACAATTGTAATATGGTAGCAGAGACTGGGGTACTGCTGCAATTGCACTCCATGCTTTAGAAATGAGATGAAGAACATAACACAGTCTGGAACTCCTATGACCAACAATGCTCCCATTTAATCTAAAACATCATGCAGAGCATCTCTTTACCCCTCTCCCTGGAAGGAGCTTATACAAAAGGCTTTGTGAAAAGGTGTCTGTACAGCATTTTTTAGGTGTAATGCTACAGTCCTTTCAAACACTGGATCATGTTTTCCTACTGTAAAATAGCTGCAGTATTAATAGCTCTCACAACTTATAGGTTGGTGTATTTTAAAAGTCTCAACTGTGGTAATTTTGTCTTGCTTGAGAATTTTAGTGTCTATATAAAAAGGAACTCAGATTTTTATTTGAATGGCAGCAGTGTATGCATGTGTATATGCGACCCTAATGCAGCCTAAGTACACCAGTAAATAAGACTGATGAAAGTTTATCTACTAGAGGGTATCATAGGTTTTGAGTTCTCAGGTTTGAACAGCCCCATAGTCATCCTTGTTTACCCAATCAGTCCAAGTTTTGCAGCTCTAAAATGTAATAAGTAGAGCTGAAATACTCTTTTGTACAGCTTCCTCATATCAAGAAAGCAAGAAATGTTATGGTGATACCTTTTAAAGCTGAGTTACTACAACACTTAACAAGTCACACACAGGAAAACACCTCAGAGGTAATACCAAATGCAAAGTAAACCTGAATGGATGGATGGATGGATGGATGGATGGATGGATGGATGGATGGATGAATGATGAATGAATGAGCACAGCTTTCTGCAGCCCTTGGATGATTTTTACTACTTGTGAAAACCCATGTGGATTTAATAGCTGGACTTGCTGTTAAACTAGATTATATTACATTCAGCATGTAGCAAAAGAAGAGTATTGAACAGAAAAATTAGTAATTTATGTTTGACACAACTATCAAATGTGTATCAAAATGACTGCTCTTCAGCTGTGAAAATTGCCTCATTTTCATCAAACAATGGAAAATGAGTAATGTTAATACATTAAAAAAAATGCCTCTATGTTTAGGTTTTTCTTAGAGGAATAAAGAACAAGGATTAATATTAATATTAATAATAATATTAATATTAATAGTAATAATAATAATATTTCTTTTAAATAGTTGATAATTTTCTATATGTGAATGCATTTGCTGACATCATATGAACTCCATTATAGGAAATGCCTTATTTTGCAGGTTATATCTTCATCTCTTGAATACATGGGTCCACATGCCCAAAGGACCTGGCTGCCTGTAGCCCAGCTGCTTCTCAGATTCCCTCAAGTCATCCATGAAGCTTGCAGGCACAAGTGTAGGTTCAACCTCACGTCTTTTTGACAGAAATCAAGGCATTACAGTACCTGAGCCACAACCATGGCCACAAGGCAGCTTTCAAAAGAGAAAATCCCCTGACATGTGCTCCTTGCAAAAAGAAACAAGGAGGTCAGTTTTTCTCTCAGCAGAATACTCAACCTGGAAATTTTAGGTGAAAGGACTCTTTTGTTGTGATAAACAATGTCATTAAACATGTACAGGCAAGGTTACCACTCCAGTACACATCGGTTGTACTGTGATGAAGACAGTCTGCTCTATACTACTTCCAAATTTCAGGGAATGGCATCTCTTTTTTTTTTTAATAATTAATCTTTTCTTGGTTTCCTATTCTGTGCAACTGCATTAACCAACAGCACATCAGAATTTCATTCTCCTGCTACTTTCAATCCTACATTATTTCAGAACAATACAAACCTTGTATAACTTCAACCTAACTTTAAGTTGTCTAAGAGATGATGCACCACTAGGTCATTCATGAGGAAATGCATATTAGAAAATTGCATGGTGCATTTTGGCTCCAGACAGTATATTTTAAATGAGCTTGCCTGGAAGGAAGCCAAGGAAAGAGAATGTATAAACTGTCAGTTTGTGATGCTGGAGTTATTTCATTGAAGGAGATTTTTTGGACATTACTTGAAGCCTGAAAGCCTCCTCCTTGCCAAAAGAAGTGATAGCTGTAGACAATTGACTGCAAACAGTCACCCTTCTCCTTCCATTTCTATGTATGTATTAACAGTGGTCTCAAAATAAAGCTCATTCAAATGTGTGCTTGCCCATTTTTTCTCAGAGTTGATATTCTCTGTAAGAGAACTCATGGTTGAACCCTTAATTATAACCACATGATTTCTGAGACAGAAAAAATTTATTTGAAAAGAATCATTCCATTGGCAAGAATAGAATGTAAAGTGCTAAGTAGTAGAGATCATGTACATCGATGCTTATTTGTGTAGTGGTATTCCTGTTGGTACCTCAGGTGTTCCGCAACATTAAAAAACAAAGTTAACGTCAAATATATTAATTGTGAGTTGAAATGAAAAAAAGAGAAAAGCCCAGAGTTCTGTTGTAGCCTTTAGGAAAAGCTAATAAATTCCTGAAATAGGTTTAAAAATCCACTCAGCTGGTGAATTTTTGAGTCCTGTAAGCTCAAAGAAATGGGTGCATTTCGAAAACTAAGAAACAATGCTAGGTATTAATCACAATCCCTCTCTTTTGCTCTCTTTCTCTTTTCAATGTAGGACTACACAGAAAAGGATCCAAAGGCATCACAGTCTCAGATGCAAAACAGAGTCTGACCCTTATTTTGGGATCCTCTCCAGGCACAGCTGTGAGCTTCATGAAGTTTAATATATCCACAGTCAGGCAAAAGATTATACACATAATCTACTAAAAACTGAGGTGTTTTAAATAACAAATTGTTACCCTTAGGGTTACTTCACAGGACCAAAAGAAGAGATTAAATGGGCAGATGACCTGTGAGATCAAATTACCTTTGTCTTGATGAATTCTCAAAGCAAGAATTATCTACATTGGCACTATTTCACTTTCCATGATCCTTTATTTCAGATTATTGCTATACTGCCTGGAAAATTATGATCAAACTTGCCTACAAGTGCAGGTTCAAAGCACCAAACAGAATCTTCTCTTTGGACTATTAATATACTAGACAATATTTCACAGTCATTCTTGAGGAATAGAGTTTACTGTCTTTTTAACAAGATAACTGATTACTACAGTCAGAAAATTTTATCAGCTAGTCTAAATTTTAGTAAATAAGAAACCATTAGAATCTACAAATATCATGTTACCCTCCTTTAAGTACCAAAATCAGGCTCATTATTGTTGCTTTGCAGAGGAAACAGAACCGGAACATGATATTTTTGCCCTCAATGTCAAGAATCCCACTGAAACAGTCTGCTAGGAAGGAGGATCAAGCCTGAACAACAATTGCCAGCACTGTCCGATAATTACCCTGTCATTTAATGTGACTGAGAAGATCCAGGCCTTAATTTTCAGTTGCCCATATTTCTCCAAAGCTTTGTTATGCAGTCAGCTTTGTGTTGAGTCACAGATGTCAATCTCTTATGTTATGATGGTAAAAGAAATCCCCTTCACCAGCTTGTGTTAAATGGCACAAGAATGCAGCTAAGCATGTGGGTTTTTTTAAGACAAGAAAAAAAAACTATTAAATTTTTTCGTCATTTTAATTAAACATAGAACAGGCTGTAGTTCAATTTTTACCTGGAGATACAGAAACACAGAATAAACTGAGCTGGAAATGACCCACAAGGATCATCACCTGTCCCTGCACAGCATATCCTCAGAATCACACCATATGCCTGAGAGTACTGTCCAAGCTCCTCTTGAACTCTGTCAGGCTGGTGTTATGACAACTTCCCTGTTCCGGTGCTCAGCAACCCTCCGGGTGAAAAAACATTTACTAATATCCAACCTAAACCTCCTCAGGCCATTCCCTTAGATCCTGTCACTGTCACCGCAGAGAAGAGATCAGTGCCTGCCCTTCCTCTTCCCCTCACAAGGAAGCTGTAACTGCAGTGAGGTCTCCCCTCAGTCTCCTCTTCTCCAGGCTGAACAGACCAAGTGCCCTCAGCCACTCCTCGTATGGCTTCACCTCAAGGCCGTTCCCCATCTTCATTGCCCTCTTTTGGACACTCTTTAATGGCTTTATGTCTTATACTGTGGCACCCAGAGCTGCCCCAGCACTCGAGGTGAGGCCGCCCCAGTGCAGAGCAGAGCAGGACAATCCCCTCCCTTGCCTGGCTGGTGATTCTGTGCCTGATGCCCCCCAGGACACTGGTGGCCCTCCTGGCTGCTGGATCCCACTGCTGGTCCACCACTGCTGGATCCATGTTCAGCTTGGATCCCCAGGTCTCTTTCCATGGCACTGCTTTCCAGCATCTCATTCCCTACTCTGTCCATACATTCAGGGTTACCCCATTCCAGATGCAGAATCCAGCACTTTCCCTTTGTTGAACTTCATGTGGTTGATGATTGCCCAACTCTCTAACTTGTCAAGGTCTCTCTGCAGGGCCTCCCTTCCTTCAAGGAGCTTGAAAACTCCTCCCAATGTAGTGTCGTTGTCAAACTTGCTTAATATCCCTTCTAGTCCTGCATCCAAGTCATTTATGAACATATTGAAGAGCACAGGGCCAAGGATGGCAGAACTAGTGACACGTCTCCAGCGTGATGTCAGCCCATTCACTGTAACCCTTTGTGCCCGTGTTCTTAATCATCACATGCTGTGTTTATCCAGCTGTGGGCTGGATATTTTGTCCAGAAGGGTCCTGGAAGAGAGAGAGTATCAAAAGCTTTAAAACATTACACAACTAAGTGTGAACAATTTAGGATTTGAAACACTCAACAAGAGTGCTTTTGTATAAAAGGTGATTGTGTACCTACACGGACAGCTCGAAAGCCCATTCTTTTGTCAAATATTCAAAAATGTGTTTATACTACATCACTTGTGCTTAACTTCCCGCTGCTTTTCTTGCTTCATTGGGATTTCAGTAAGAAGCAAATCAAATTTCAAAAGAGCAAGTCAGGCGTACATAGCAAAATAAAAAAAAAAGAGATTAAACTTATATCTGGGGCCAGCAGAATCATAACTGTGTTTTTTACAACAGGAATGCTGGACTCAGATTCTAATTAACTTTTTAGTCTGTACAAAAAAACAAGCTAATAGCTACATGGATTTCCTAATCATTCTCAAGTGCATTGTTATACATATTAAAGATTTCTTGATCTCATTTTATTATTTTTTTTTCCTTTTCATCCTCTTTTGTTCTAGTGACCCAAGAAAAAAGACAGGGTAGGAGGTTGCATGGTCTTATTTTGTTTTTTTGAGATTTGAATTAGATAGCCACTGTTCTGACATGTACTGGTAGCTTAGTACATTTAGGATTGTCATCTGCTTTCCTTTGTGGTACTGCCTGTCTCCCATCTCCTGAATATATTCAAAACAGAATTGCAAAACTAACATAGAACTGGGAGATACCACTTTTCATGTTATTTGGCACTTTCATGCAAGACAAGCCAGATATCATTTTCTGTATTTTGAGAATCGCAACGCAAAGGCTGGTCTCAGTCTCAGAGGGTGATAACTTGGTGTTCTGGTGCCTTTAATTTACACAAAATTTAGATGGAAGCATCAGAGAGAGACACACGAGTTACAACTCTCATGGTAACATCAATTTTTATGCTTAAAGAACTATAGACATGATAAAGAATCAATACAGTTCAGGAATAAGCCTCAAAACCCAAGATAACCTTAATAGTTATCTTATGGGAACTGATATATTCCCTGAAGTAATTTAGTGCATCTTTTCAGACAGATATTAATACTCTTTCATACATCATCCACTTTCCTTGACACTTTATTTGCCATCTCTGTGGTATTTATAAAAGTTTAAAGCTAATAGCACAACAAATACAACTAATGGTAGTGCGGATGCATGTAAATCTTGGGAAGAATAAATTATAGAGTGTCACAGTAAACTGAAATTAATGGAACTGAAGCTGAGTGCCTGAGAGTAAATAGGTTTAGGTTTAGAAGACTATCCTCTCAAATATTGAAGCAAATAACCCTCTTGCTGAAGGCTAATTGCTTCTCTGGCATGATACTGTACCATGCTAGTATAAATATAAAAAATCATCTAAAAATCAATGGGTGAGCTGATGCTGGGCCAGCTGCAGGAGAGCAGGTAGGGACCTGAAGAAAGGTAAAAGACTTACCTTTCAGGACTGCAGAAAGGATTAAGGCTTTTATCTATGTATGGCTTGTTAAGAAAAGATCTGCTAAATCCTGTATATCCTCAGGGACACAAAAGATATTCCTTTTCCCATTCTTGCCTTTCATCCAACCAAATTCTATGTTACCCGCTATTTGAGTTTAAACTCTCCTCTGCAAGGGAGTATCCAGACTAAGCCTGTTTCTTACCAAGCAAGCTTTGCCTTTTGGCTTTACTGGAGCTGAAGGTCAGTGCACTGCTGTTACATTGCTTGTCATCTGTCAGGGAGGCAGCATGTTACTCGTGCCAGGTGAAGTGAATCAGCTTTGAGAAGAGGTGATTCTGGTCAGTGCCCAAATGCAAGGGAGAGAATGACTGAATGGTCTGGGTTGGAAGGGAATTTAAAGGTCACCCTCTCCAACCCCTCATCACGGGAAGACATATCTTCAACTAGATCAGGTTGCTTAGAGCAACCTGAATTCTGCTGTCAATCTGAAGTAGAAGGGGTGGCTACGTACAGCTGTTTGTTGTGTTAGCAGCCTTGTCCTTACCTGGACAGGTCTTAGTATGGAGTAAGGGAATAACTCCAAAGAAACCGGACATTCAGACAACAGCAACTTCCTTATTGAATGAGACTGTCAAGGTGACTGATATGGTAAAACGTCTATTGTATTATCTTTACAGTTATCCTGAAATTCCTACAAAGTGTAGAATTCTCTTTTTCTTGTTCATTCTTGTTCGAAAAATGTCAGTGTGCTTATGAGACCAGAGTTATACATGGAGTATCCATGAGTAAGAGAAAATCAGAACAATAAAACAAAACAGCAAACCATTAACCTGAAACAATATCACTCTGACCTGTGGCCTAAACTCATCCTGTAGGAAAACAGAAAGCCAGAGGTTTTCCTCTAGCATAAAGACCTCACCCAGCATCTTGAATCTTTGAAAAACAATAAAGAAAGCAAATATGTAAAACACCCTCCAGGTTTGTCCAGCAAAACTGAATGAAACTGTCAGACTCCAACCTGTTCTCTAGATCCACTTTTCTCTTCTGTATTAATTTTTTTCAGGTCCGCCCTCACTCCAGCTGTGGACCATATTGCCAGGACCTTTATAAGATGGTGACCTCCCAAACTTTGAACATAAAAGACGACTGCAAATTATAAGGGGTGCATCAATGCCTTGTCAGCTTTCACAAGCTCATCTATATCTGACAAGATAGTGTGTGTAGAAAACTCTCCTGACACCATGGTAAAATACAGCAAATAACCCACATCTGTTACCCACATCTGTTACCCACATCTGAGAGCAGATGATATTACATATCCTCCAGAATAACCATCTTCAAATAATTTTCCATCTTTTAGCTCTGTTACACCCTTCTGTCATCCACATAGGCTTAAAATACATGAGTGGAGGAAATACAGCAATTTGGATGTCAAACTATGTAACAAGTGTACCTTTAAAGCTTTTCTATAGATTACTTCTGCAGAGGTATATTTACATTTTCATTATAAAAGGATTATGAGTAGAAGAATGGCTTATTTAGAGTTGGAATGATGAAAACATGGCTAAGAAACCATCTTCCCCCTTATTTCTGAGTTTTCTCATTGATTCTTTACTCTTACAAATTCTTTCACTTGTTTCAAACTTTGTATATATTAAACTCATTTCACAAAATATTTGCCCTGTTCTTTTTCGCTGACATCTCAGTCACTTTTTCAGAAAATGCTGTTATTCCTCTTATCAGCTGCAGCATCTCCTGACACTTTGTAAGCAGCAGTACCTTTCTATCTAGGTCTTTAAAGTAGCCTGTCTGTAGATGGCAAGAGGGCCTATCAGGAGGAAGAGCTGAGACCTTTCCTGTGAAATTGTGTTGCCTGAGCAGTTCTGGTGGTTAAGCTTTAAGGAACATAATCCACCCCTGGTGCTCTCCTTAGTACTTGTCTGCCTTTTGTGGATGCACACAATTCCTCCCTCATTTGTTTCACCAGACCCTGCTTAGTGATATTTTACGCAACAATTACTATTGACATGGAAGCACTAATAACCCCTGCAGAGAAGATAGAAAAAAATCATTGCCACAAGTGGGCTTGTAATTTGCAGTTAATAACCCAGAGCTGGTTGAGAAAGGGCTAACCCAGTGGATGCGCTGGAATCCAGTAGCAATATTTGCTCTTCATTTTGTACAATTTGTTCCTCAGCTTTTATTCTAACAGAAGCAGTAACTGGAGTATTTGGAAATTTTCAGTTCTGCTCACATAATTTTTGCACTAGAATATTTCTCAAGGATTTAGTTTGTCCTTATTTCTGACCATTATATTTGGAAATGTTGGAACTCTGAGGAGAACAGAAAGTCAATTTCTCAACTATTATCATGAATGCATTATTCAGATTCCCACTCATTTTTGACAAAAGGGAGGAAAGACCTATCCTTGGTGGCTATGACAAAGGTTGCTATATGCAGTGCAGTTCTCTTGATAGTCTGACAGTTTCTTAAATGAACAACAAAATCCCACTCTTTGTGTCTCCGAAAAATCACACTAACCACTGCTTATGAAATAGACTAGAAAACTGATTTATGTTTTAAAATTAACTGTTATAAAGGGACAGAACTCCTTTTACTATGTGGCCATCAAAAAAGAAATCAAAAAGCAGCAGCTTCAGAGGGGTTTGTTTGAATAATGGACTTCCAAATGTATTTCAAACTAATCGAAAACAAATAAACACACGTACAAATTATAATTTAAATCAATACCACTCTGGGTGACTTTCTACGATGAATAATATAAAAAATAACTTCAGAAGCAGCAAATATTCCAACCCTAGAAACTCATTTTGCCTCTCCACATAGTTGCTTAAGTTTTTCATTGTGCTTGCATTTTCAAACAAAAGGAAATTTATTATGACATGAAAAATAAGGAAGTTTAGATTTACTGAATTTTGTCTGCCTTATATGGGGAAAAGCCATGTGACAATTTCCAGGAAGAGTTTAATGAAAGATATTTATTTCAAAGGACTTTAGTTTGATGTAGAAGCAATCAATAGGACCAGCTCTATGCAAAGCATGGCAACAGGAGACCAAAGACCTTATTACAACCCTATTAAAAATTCCAGGAACCAAAATATACTTAAAATGCCTATATTAGAATAGTTGCATAAATTCACATTCCCCCTCTGATTTCAATTCCGCAACTATTTTAACAGCAGGGAAAAATATTCAACCCTTACAATAAACTAAACAGGATTGAATCAGGTTTTAGGTTAATTAAAAAGGTAATATATAAATGAATATTCCCCCCACCCCCCCTGATATGACAGTTAAATTTAAGAAGGGGCAATAATTTAAAATCTCTACATGTAGAAAAAACTTCTAACAAACCAAATGACTTCTTGGGCATTATTTTTTTTCCAGCTCTCTCAGTGGCAAAATTTCAACAGGTTTAAGTGAGAAAAGGATCTGACTGTTGCAGATGGAACACTGCGTGTCTGAAACTTTGTCTTTTAGGTTCATCTTGCAATGCACGTTCAGTGATAACAGTTAACTCCACTAGTCATTTCTTATTTTACTAAGCCCATGCTGATTTCTCAAAGAGAAGACATATAGAAAATGAAAACCTTCCTTACCGACATGACAAATAATGCATATTTGGGAAGAAGGACTGAAATGGACTGCAGAAATTAATAAAAACATGAAGTTACACAGTATTATACAGAAAAACTATGTGCTGTGTATGGCTATAATGCAGCAACAAAGGCTGAAATACTCTTTGGTGAAGTAAAAGAGGCTGGCAAAGCGTGACACAAGGAGACTTCAAAGAGCAAATTCAGTAAAATCCATTAAAAACCCTCTCAAAATTGATGAAAAACTGCAAAGAATGTTTCCGTGATAATGGTGACCTTGAACTTCACTGGTTTCAAGAAATGTAGTTATCTTATTAGTGACTTTGCTGATGTAAAGCAAGATTTAGATACATTCACTTCTTTGTGAAAATTTGACATATACAGGACACGACAGCTTTTACCCAGGCAAATAGGCTGCTTTCAAAAGGGAAAATTAGGAATTTTTGCACAGTTAAGAAACTGCTGGACATGTATGAAGACTGAGCTGATGGTTCACTCTGTTTTATTCCTCCTAAGCTATAATTACTCTGGAAATACTGTTTTTCAATTCACTATGAAGTCATCAGACACACGTGTGTACAAACATCCGTATTTAATTTTTCATTCATGCTTATCCAATAAGTAATGACAAGTGGAGTCCCATAAAATTACATTTTCTACAAATGACTTACATTGATTCTGAAAAGCTTATCATTTTGTTGTTTCCTTAACTGGCAATCTATCCCTAAGTAATTGAAAAATGATTAGGGTTAGGATTTGAGGAATAATAAAAATTTAGAGTATTGAGAAATCCATGATTAAATCATGTGTCTACTTGTTTGCAGTGAAAGGAAAAAAAAAGAAATTGTTTTAAAAATTCAAACATTTAGAATCTCAGTTAATGCAATAAAGAAAACTTTATAACTGAGTTTGTTCCCATTTTTTATCTGTTATAACTCTGAGGTTTTAATCTAACAATGTAGTTAAATTAACAATTTCATTTAACACTTACAAAGGTTTTTGGTTTTCATTGAAAGTTTTATATTTTATTGCTATTATTTGCATTTGAACACATCCTGAATATCTTTTTCATCTGTATCTGTTTAGATTTTCTCCTTTATAGCTTAGCTATGATTAAACAAAGCACAAAAACTTATGAATATACCATTCTTACAGTTTCATTGTGTTTCATTCTTTCTAGTTCTCTATCCAAATAGTCAGAACTACACTAAAATAATTTGCATGTTGTCTCTTATTACCTGTTTTTTGAAGCATACAATAGCTGTCAATAATTCTTGGTCTATTCCTAATACACATATAAATGTATAATAATATTTTAGTATAAATAATTTTCTATACAGTCAATAAAAGCCATTGAGCACGTGCATGTCTGAGTCTTCATACACAGCTCTGATAAGCTCAATTAGAGAAATTATTTTTGGTATTTCTGATGATTGCAAAAAATGCCAGTAAGAGCAATCCATTCCACAAAATAACACAGAATATTCATATCCATGCTGTTCCTGAGAGCCATTTGGTTAAAACGTTATAAGCTGATATAGAAACTAGAATTTAAAACATTTGCTGCTCACAGCATGCCATCTCCAAGTTGCCTTTCAATAGAAAAGTTTTAGTGTAGCTGTGAGTACCGGCTCACTCTCCAGGGCAAAATTTTCCAGCTGAATGTCACTGTGCACAAAACCTTCTGTTATCAAATGGCCTGAATGTTCCTGCAAGGTGAAGCACTGGGAGATTCTCTGGCCACAATGGTTCAGCTTGTCTGTCCTTTCTTGGCAGAGCAACTTTCAGAGTCTGATTATAGATTTTTCACTGCTAGGGAGTTTGACATGCTCATGAATTTTCAGGTGATTTCTGCATAGTTGTCTTCCTGAAGAGACCTCTTAGAACCATGAAAAAAGGGCAGAACCTACTTTTTCTAAATCTTGTTGCACTTATTCACCTTTACAAGGCTTTAGGTGAGACAGCTACAACCTGAGACAGTATTCCCATTTCCAGCAGGGTCTACAGAAATAATATCAGAAAAAATGTCTTTCTACCAAACTCAAAAAGGGAGGCGAATTGTCTACAGTAATCATACTAGCCATCTAAAGATATTTCTATAAGTATGAAGTTTGCTAGAGTCTTCCAGGGGATATAGCAGAGTCCTTGTAAAGAAACACAGCAGCTGCCACCGCTCTCTGTGGAGACTGGTAACAGCCTTTTCAGGCTGTTAACACAAAGAGACACTGTGTGACTGTTCTGTGCTCTACACCAAGAGTTTCAGGGCCATGATTGCCATTTCTCAGTCTAACATGCACCAGATGCCTGAACTGCTCTACAGATGAAGTACAACAGTATGACTCCTGTCTTCCTCTCCCCGACCTTTTCCACTCTTGCCTCCAGCTTCTCCTGACAGCACCTCTTCTGCTACCAGCTAGTTGTTTGCAAAGCTGCCCCACAGTTGGTGTTCCCTGATTGGAATGGTGGAGTTCAGTTTCTTCCAGGACTGAAAAGGAAACAGCTTGCTCTTCCTGTGGACATATGGCCGGAGTCAATGAAAAGTGGCTTCTTTATTGTACAGCAAAATGACATGGAAGCAATGCTGAGTAGATAGAACACACCTTGTTAGTTAAGACTGCCCTCAGTTGCCTCGTGCCTGTGATGTTTCTGAACAAATTCTTTCCCATCTCCTTTCATATATAAGATCAGTTATTTATAAAAATGTTTCATTAGGAGAAGTAGTCCCTGGAAAATCCCAGGCATACAATACAAGGAAGAGTCTTTCAACACAAATTCTGTATTTCTTAAAGGCCCAAATAATTTGCTGGGACTTGTTTAACTTTCATATTACCCTATTCACCTTGTGGTTAAAGTTGGAGAATTTGGTCTCCAAATACATTTTGGGCAATATAATATTGTCAATCAGACATTACATTATGATGATTTATTGAAAAGTAAAATAACTTAAAAGTTTCAGTAGAGATAAAAAGCAGAATTAGGGAATATTTCAGCAAACTCCTTCTTGCACCCCATGCTGTAAATTGAAATCCAGGTATGGATTTTTGGAGGATAAACACACAGGATTAGAATCATCAGTTTATTGCACGGCTTCTACATGGTTGACAATTGCTGTGTTTTGCATACCACATACATGAAATGAAGAGGTCTTTGTCCAGGTGCAATGTTGGGAGAAGATCTTTACCGCATTCTATGGTTTAAATAATTGGCTGCTGGATACTATCTTCAAATTTCTGATAGATTGATGGATGTTTTTTTTGCATGTTTTGTATTGCTATTCTGGTCTTTCTTTTGAAATTTATTTTCACACTCAGGGTCATAAGTCTTTTTGCAGTTTGCAAGGTCTGGTCATCCTCCAATATGTGATCTTTAAAAAATTTACATTTATTTATGTAACTGCGATCGCTAAGAAATTTGAATTCATTTTGTTTATGTTATTGTCTTTTCAGTGCTATATTTTCTATACCGCTTTGTTTTCTTCCAGCTCTTTCAACAGAGAACAACAGATGATGAAGGTTCTGAGAGTGGCTAAAGCTGTCTGGCTACACCACCATATGTTCACTTTTATAACTTTGTTTCAATGTTTTAAATCCAGATGGTGGTAGAATGCATTCTATGTTTTAGTACACTTTAGTTTTTTTGTGGCATCCTTATATGTTTTTCAGATGGCAAGACAAACTCATTTGTTAGCATGGATTCAGAGTTTTTTCTCGTCTTTGGTGCTGGGTTGCTACATTGCTTTTCTATTCTTAATTTTATTATTTCCTTATTTTAGTATAATCTTATCTCTTCTTAGGTACACAAGACAGAATCTAACTTTTATCCTAACATATAACAGATCATTAACAGATTATTATTAACAGATAATTTATTCTGCCATCTTAGATACTGACAGAGCATTAGAACTACTGAAATGCTTTGTGAATTATAGGGTACCTCCACTATCTACATTGTCTTTATCTATAATCTCAGTGGTTTTTGGGTTATGTACAGTCTCTCATGAAAGTCTATCTCATGTTCTTGGAAGGGAGAGGCATTTCTGTAGTCAGCTGGAATGTGAACTTTGTCACTATATTGCGACTTTTCTGGTGATTTGAGGCATAAGGCCTCATTTTCACCTGACAGCTCTGATAGTTGAATAACAGGCATTTTGGTCAGCTGCATGCTTTCAGCAGTGGCTTTTTCATGATGCTTTCTGAAACTCATGATCAAACCTACATGATGTGATGATTTTATTCCAAAGAGCAAAGAATATTCCTTTTAAGTATATTCACACTCTCTTACTGAGTCTTTAGTGGACTTTTTATCAAATGGAGCAGATTGCCACTTTTCTGTCACTACAGCTCCCCGGATAAATCAAGCAGTACTTTCTCAATTGTTAGCAATAGGTAGCAACTTCTTTTGCAGGTGCTATTCTGCAGCTTTGAATAAATGCAAAGCCTCAAATAGAATAGCTAGTTCCCAAGAATGTGATTTCATAAAATGCTTTAGGCTGAAGCACTTTCTTCATCCTCCAAGACAAAACAAAGCTATTAGGATTTTCATTCATGAAAAAAAATTAAGGTAATATGCTAGCTTCAGAATAGCCAACATGACCAAAATTAGGATACTAGTTTGATACTAATGTTAGAACAACCACATTATAGACATAGTTTTTCAATTTTTCCTGTTAGTGTTGTTCAATTTTAAGAATGTAATTAAATATCCACTTCACTAGGAATGTGTTAATTTTACAACAAAATAATTTCAAGACTAAAGAGTGTGGAATCTGGAGAAACAAATTCTAATACACTCTTAGAGATTACTCTATTACCTGAAGAATTTATTTTCTCTTTTGTTTTGTTTTATTTCCTAATAAAACATATATTTATATAATAGGTGTATTTCCATAAAGAAGGTGTAACTCTACTGTATGATTCCATTTCTGCCTTTGCTCGCTCACCAAACACAACTACTGAAAACAGTGGTGGGTGAAAATACTGAGCTGCCTTCACATTTTGGTTAACACTTTTCCTTAGTAACAGCAGCAGGGCTGAGCTGAATCCATTTTGGCAGTCCAACATGGTATGTAGTGTGGTCTGCTTAGAATTTGCAATTGCTGTTTATGTGTCCACTTCACTAACATGTTTCATTGTATTGCTGATAAAGGTCCATAGCAACTATTCTTTCACTTAACGATTATCACACAGTACTGGGCTGTTTCAAAAGGGTCTATTTTCTTGCAATGCTACATGCACCTGTATTTCAAATCTCATAAAGTCTAAGTAATATCACCTTTTGTTGGCCAAGGTTTTTTTCCCTATGAACAGACCTTGACATGAGAAGCAGAGTTGGATTGTGCCAGCCCATTTCTGCACCTGTGCGCTGCCACTACTGCATTACAGATGCATTCCCGATCCCGCTGTGATTCAACTGCTGTTGATTTAGCAACACAGTGGCAAATTTGGCTGCTGTCTTCATGTGTTATGTGCACACTGAGAGTCTTAAAATCTGTTAAAGCCATACTCCAGGCAGTCGTCTTTGCATTACAAGGCTTTAGTCCTCAGTCACCTTCATATTACTGTGCTACTCAGGAGAGCCCACTCCCCTAGAATAAAAAATCTATATGCACCTTAGCCTCCTCTACTGTTTACAGGCTTGTTATTGTCTTTCTGCTTTACATGTTTCTTTTCCATGCTGAATAATTTTAACCATTCATGGTGGAAACCATTCATTTTAAATTCATTTTTCTCCAACTCCCCCGCTATGTTTCTTGGTGTGGTGACTCCGTAATTCTGTCCTGGACTGCAATGGTGAATACTGTTATTTTGTTTCCCATGTAGGATGAATGACATTGTTCTCCTAGAAGCCTTTCTCCAGGGATGGGCTGTTTTACTCAGCTATGTTTCCAGTAATCTTGAGTCATGTATGCCAAAACTGTATGTTAAGTATCTGGTTTTGTGTACTGACAGAGATGAATATTGAGGTAGGAGGAACTGTATTCTAAACCATTGCAACCAGCTTCCTATTCTTAAGCAGTCCTGCAGAAAGTGACATGGGCTCCTGGTCAATGGCAAGTTGAACATGAGCCAGCAGTGCCCTGGCAGCCAGGAGGGCCACCTGTGTCCTGGGGTGCATCAGGCACAGCATCACCAGCCAGGCCAGGGAGGGGATTGTCCTGCTCTGCTCTGCACTGGGGCAGCCTCACCTCGAGTGCTGGGGCAGCTCTGGGTGCCACAATACAGAAAAGACATTGAGCTGTCAGAGAGTGTCCAAAGGAGGGCACCAGGATGGTGAAGGGCCTTGAGGGGAAGCCGTGTGAGGAGCGGCTGAGGGCACTTGGTCTGTTCAGCCTGGAGGAGAGGAGACTGAGGGGAGACCTCACTGCAGTTACAGCTTCCTTGTGAGGGGAAGAGGAAGGGCAGGCATTGATCTCTTCACTCTGGTAAACAGTGACAGGACCCGAGGGAATGGCCTGAAGCTGTCTCAGGGGAGGTTTACCAGGGAAAGAATCCTCTCCCAGAGGGTGGTTGGGCACTGGAACAGGCTCCCCAGGGCAGTGGTCACAGCAGGAAGCCTGGCAGAGCTCAGGAAGTATTTGGACAATGCTCTGAGGCACATGGTGTGATTCTTGGAGATGTCCTGTGCAGGACGAGGAGCTGTACTTCATGATCCTGATGGTTCTCTGCCAACTCATAGCCTGTGATTCTTTGATAAAATGCCTTTGTCATCAAATGATTTTCCTTTTCTCTGTAAAACTGGAATTATATATTGAAAATTCCTGAAAAAGGGCTACCATTGAAAAAAATCCAAGATCAGGAGAAGTGTGCAGATGAAAAGGTTATGTTACCAAGAAAAGGGCATGAGGTAGTAACCTCAGTTGTTGCAATTTTTTCACCTATTGTGTGAATAGGATTGGTGCTGGCTCACCCTGAGTACTGTGTGCAGCTCTGGACCCCACAATTTAATAAGAACATGGAGGTACTCAAATGCATCTAGGGGAGGTCAACAAAGCTGGAGAAAGGGCTGAATGGGATGTCCTGTGAGGAGCAGCTGAGGAGTGACCTCATTCCTCTTCTGTACTGTGAGGGTGGTGAGGCACTGGCACAGGTTGCCCAGAGAAGTTGTGGATGTCCCATCCCCAGAAATGTTCAAGGCCAGGCTGAATGAGGCTTTGAGCAATCTGGTCTAGGGCAAGGTGTCCCTTCACAGGGCAGGGGGCTTGGAACTAGGTGGTCATTAAGGTCTGTTCCAATACAAGCCATTCAATGATTCTATAATGCAGTAATTCTCTTTCACAAAAAATTAAGAATCCCAACCTTTGTTTGCAGAAGTAATGAAAAAGTAGTCTCAAGTAGCTGTGGCTTTTTTCACAGATTCTTACCCATTTCACTTCAGTTCTCTGTGTCTGAGACAGCAGAGCTGCTGAGCCTGCCTGTGCTTTCGGAGACATGGCTCCTCTCAGCAAATGCAAAAGAAGGATTAAATAATTCTTGCTTTTCTGAATGTCTCTTTTGAGGATATGATACTTACGAGTTCTTAGAATAGGCAGAGACATTTCCAAGTCTCAGCTCTGGAATATGACTTTTTCTGAATTACTCCATAGAAAGGTATAGGTAAGGAAATGAAGCTATTGCCAGTGAGATAGAAAAGGAACCAGCCATTAGTAAGGCATAATCAAAGTCAATAACGCAAATGATCCAATACTGCCAGGCTTAGTAACAACATCATTTGAGTGTCAGACAACAGCACCTTCCTTTGAATACTTTAAGCCATTTTTGCACATTTTGAAGCAGAACAATCCAATATATATTATCATCTGACTTCTACAGATTGTGCACTCAGATACAGTTTCTTCCCTGACAGATGAATAGCAATTTGGTGAGGATAAAGTTTATTTCATTGGCTGGATGAAAGCAAGACTTGTTGACCCTGAGACCCTTCATCTAAAAGGACAAATCTCTACTGGCACACTTAAATCCAGCTGCCATAGTGTTTATTATCACTCCTGTTACTCATCCACATTCCTGGAGGCACAAGAAGAGATGGGAAAGATGATTCTTTGATTTCCTTTCACACTAAGTTAATTATGAATATAATAATCAGAAGACAGACAATGTGCAGCTCCTTCAAAAGTTATCAGAAAGATTCATTGCGAAAGAAAATGCAGTAACGGTGAGATATTTTTTCATTCTATTGAAAGTAGTTTTGGTAACCAGTTTGTATCCTGTTCGTTGTGCAAGGACAGACTTGGGTTCCTGGAATCAGCCTTCAATGTAGGGATGCATCGTGCTGCCTAGAGTTTCACAGTAGCAGCAAAGTGATGTATTTCCTGTTGAGCTGGTCTTTCCATTCTTCCTCCCGATGCAGTTTCCTGTGATACTCTTCTACAAGAAGAGCCATACAGAGAGAGGACTGCTCTGAAAGGCAGCTCTGTGGGTTTCTGGACCAACCACATGCACTGAGGAGCATTTTATCATCAGTTCTTCCATGGCACTCCCCTGTGAAGAGGGAAACATGGCTCACACAAATCCCCTGGGGCTCATTCTTTCTGCATGTTCCCCAGAGACAATGCTGTGCTGCAACACAGGTGACACTTCTAGCCCAGGGTGCGTGGAAAAACTGCACAAAGGTGACTGACTACTCTTCCAAGGAGACTGGAGGCTAGATGATGTTTCACAGCTTGAGGAGAGTTACACAGAAAGGAAAGAAGTCAGCAACTGATATCCAAAAGAAGACAAAAAATAAAAAAAGAGGAAAAAGCAAAAACCAAGAAAAATGTATCTATCCTTTTACCTACACGCACCTTTAATTGATCTTCTTCTGAGAAGTGCACTCCATGCATGTTTTCCACATGTCCTGTGTTGACCAACCTATGAAGCAGGACACCTAACTTTATACGTAAATGGGAAATCAGCAGTCTTGCCCTGATGTAACCTTTTTGGTAAATTTCAGTTTTCCCAAAGCTTTATATGATGCTGTATGCTATCACTGATATCAAGAATCCAGCAAGCAGATCTTCCCAGTCATGCTCTTAGTGTGAACTGAGAGAAAACACCTTGGGAATTTCTTGTAAACCAAAACTCACAAATATTTGTGTTGTCCTCTAGATCAGTGTAAGGTAGCTCAGGAAGGATGCAGGCCATGAGATCATGAAGTGTATTTTTCTCTTTTTCTTTTCCATGGTGTCCTGTTTTGTGGTATTATTTACAATAAATTAAAATATTAAAACTTACGTGGACAAAATGTTTCATTATTAAAGTTTATTCTCATGTTGAACAATTTATGTAGCGTCTATTTTTAGTGTACATTTTAATTACAGCAATTTTCCATCAGTAGCTAACTGAACTTGTTAGACAAAGAAGGATAAACACACCAGACACTTTTATTGTTAATATACTGTATACTTGTTTTTGAGGCAGAAGATAAATTGATGCCAGTTTTGTTTCACTTTTTCTTTTTTTATTTTTTTTCTTTGCCTTTTCCTTTCAGATATATTTCAGGTCTATATTTATCTGCTTCATTTACAAGTGACCTCAAGAAGTAATAACGCACTGTTTCTCTGCATGGTATGGTGACAACCTAAAAGCTAAACAAAGAAAAGCTTGTTGCCTAAAGAATATGAGGCTTTTTAACAAAATTGCTGAATATATTGGTACTGTTAACAGTCTTTACATAACAAAGAGTTATGAAAAAATTCCCTGATATCTGTTTCTTCCTTTTCAAGTTTCAAACCAAAGACAATTCTGCCATGAAAAGATCAATGGCTGCATGGCTGCATGTAACTGCTTGTGTTCTAGTGGTGTTGAGTATCTGTCAGAAGGGAGTGGGTGACAGTGAACAGCAGTTGATCAAATCTTAAGAACAAGATATCAGTTTTAATAGACTGGCCACAGTTCTTTAAGGAACTATGTATATCTGTGTCAGGATGCTGGAAAAAATAACTTCCTGTTATTCAGCAGCAGCACTGATAACTCTCCTTCCCATTCTCACTTGTGTATAAACAGCACTAGGCCGCTCTTGACCCAAGTTAACTGATCTTCAACCTGACTGAGTCACCTTGGAGCTGACCCTTAGCCAAACCTGAAGAAACTCATACAGGCCCTGATGGCCTCAGATCAAAGTAATGAACAAACAGAGCTCTTTCTGGTTTCACTTAAATCTAAAACTCGATACGATGAAATTTACATGAAATTAAATAGACCAAATATTTTAATTAAACCCTTTGGGAACTTCAACAAAACTTCACAGAGCTTTGCAAGTAAAGACACAGAATATAAATAAGGGATGTCTGAGCTACCATGCTCAGAAAAAAATGTGAATAGCCTATTCCTGTCAAGGATATTCAGATTAGATACATAGTTCAATTCTATTTATATTGTGCAAGAGAACTTGCATGTATCTGCATATACAAACCCGATTTTAATAGCAGTATTTACAGATCATGCAAGTAACCTTATACCATGCACGTGGTGTGATTGAGCCCAGTATGGCATCTGTGTGTGGTATAATTTGATGAATAAAGCCAACTAACATTTATGAAAACATCCATTAGCTGCAAAGATATCTAACACACTGCAAAGATATCTATTTCAAACTCGTAAATGAAACTTTTAGCATTTTGTGGGTATCATCAAGGACTGTCTGAATAATCCAAAAGCACAGAAAAATGATAATCATCTGCCAGCAGTAGATTAGGCATTTCCTATATCTTCCATGTTGAGGTAAAAAAAGTATGCAAAGTTTTCATAGGACATTTTGTATTCTGGTATAGAGAACAGGCAATACAGATGTTTTGAAGGGTCCACATAGCTCTTTACTGATTTTCACTGGGTGAGACAGTGGTGGTAGATGGTGCTCCATTTATGTCTGGGAAGAAGTAGTGGGAGTTCATTAAGTAGCCTACTCAATGGTGAAGCACATTGCTGCTTTTCAAACTGCCTGACTAATGTCTGCTCACAGGTTCCCAAAGAAGAGTGAATTGATGGGGAGGAATAGCACAGCAAAGACATCCTTGCACTCCTAGATTTCAACTTAGTGGTCATTTTCTCTAGACATTATTTTTCCCACTGTCACAAAAGTGAATTAGCAGTTTACTAAAAGAGTTTGATTCTTGCCTTGTCCTTTTTGTCATTAACCTAGGGTGCTGCCAACTGAAACAAAATACTTGGAATTTTTGGTGTTTAATTTTCTTTCTTTCCCCCAAAAGACACAAATTTAAGAAGGCGTGTTTTTGAAGTTACTGCATGTTCTTACATACTTCACACTGCAATTCCTGAAGGAATAGGTCTCCAGCCATTTCATTTGTATCTCTTGTCTTTCTGGGACTTTTGAATTGTTCTCTTAAGAGCTATATTAAGAAGGAAAATAAAAAGTTTTCACAATGCGTTTCAAACAATGCAACCCAGAAAATTACTGACAGTAAGTTACAATGAAATAGCAGTGCATCTTTTTGTTAAAACTAAGGATCTGCTCAGGAGAAAAAAGGAAGGAAGGGGAAAAAACCCGAGGTGGTAACTTGGCCTCACAACAAATATATAGGCTTAGGTGTAAAAAATCCTGAGGTGTTTGCAAGGGAAAATATGCTGCGACTTTAACCTGACTCCATAACTTGAATAATTTTTTGTGTACTTATAATTTTAAAATATGAAGTGGTTTTACTGACTTTGCTTTGCATACCTCTGATTAAAATATGAATTTTGCATGGTAGCAGAGAAAGAAACACAAGAAAACAGAGGTGTACCTCCTCTAACCCTGAAATTTTCAAATATTTGATACATAGAAAATGGACACTGAAGATATTTTGTGAAGTAAAAATGAGCAATTTCTCTATATTTCTGTTTAATGTTTTATTAAAACAGGAGAACCATAAGTGAAATAGGTTACAGAGGGTTACTTAGTGTCTACTGCGTGCTTGTTCTATGTCTCACACAGCAGAAGTGAGGTGATGAGGTGTTACTACAGTCTAAACACAGCACAACAACGTCTGTCAGCCCAGGCATAAAAAAGAGAGTACCATGTCACCAAAACCCACTATGCTTTATTTATACATGTCATTTTTAATACAGCTAGGCCTTTACAAGCTATTGTTTTGCTTCACCTCTAGTAAGGAGCCAAATTTTCCAACTCACAACTTGATGATACTGACATATTTCAAGTAAGTTTTCTTAAGAACTTACTATCTAGAGCTTTCTAATGAATCTCAGACTTGGCCTGGCCAGCAAAACGGAAGGATTATCCATTTCCAGCTTTTTGTGTTTTATGAAGTAATATCTATTTCCAACATTTTTGTGTTCTGCTAGTAATGTCACTGCCCTATAAATATTTGCCTCCTGTGTGAGAATAGTAATCCAAAATCTGCATATCATGAGGCTCAGGGAAGAAAACTTCATAAGTTTTTCCAGTTATAACATTGCTGAGGCCTAAACTTGTGTTATAGAAAGGCTGGAAATTGGCCTCACCACAACTGAGGTGAGTCAAAGGAATTTCCCTTTGGACTAATGGTATGGGTAAAAGTTTAAGAAAGTTTATCCTAGTCCTAGATGCTCACTTGAGGAACTTCAGTGCTATCCAGACACTGAAACTAGGAGACAGACGCTGTCTTTCAGTGTGTAAAGACTCACTCCTATTCATAATGAATACATTGATATTACTATTGCCTACAATGGAAACAGGAGCTGGGTTTCAAAGGAGAAAACTTTTACATTAGTTTGCCTTAAAATACTCTGTAGAAAGACCTATTTTGCTGACCTAAACTGAATGTCCAAAAAAAGAAGGAGCAATACTAAAGAAAAACTTTGAATTTTGTGTCAATGAAAGTAGACAAAAGAATGAAAGACTACAAAATAGAAACTAAAGTTTAGTGAGAAAAGGAAAATTTAAGAATTAGAGATTGATGCAATCCAAATCAACCAACTTCATTTTGTCTGGTCCAAAGTTTATTTGCAAGAGAGACAACAAAACACTGGATACCTGAATAATGCTAAAGTAAAAGATGTAATAAAACTGTGGGGCACAAATCCACCAAAATCTGACTATTGGAACATTTATAGAGAGTATGTGAGATCTATAATGGTATTAGATACCTGTTTTACCTTTGTTGTACTAATCCTGTAATGAAAATAATGTTCAATATATTTAGTAACAGGTGTTTACATATAAGATTTTTTTTGGTGATTACATTATTTCAAATTATGTGTCCATAGGTTTCTTTACAATATTAGAGGTAAAATTTTATTCACATGGAAATGAAGATTTTTTTCCCCCTCCTGAATCAGGCTACTTATGTGCTGAACTTAAAACCTGCAAAACAAAATAAGGAAAGGTAATCCCTGCCTCTCCAGTTTACTATAGCTTTCCTTCAAGTACTGTTAAAAATTTCATTTGGGAACTAATCCCAGAAACCATGTGAGCTCCCTACCAACCAAGAAATTTAAGTCCATTGAATTTGGTACCTTGATGTCTGAAACATTTTTTAAAGCTGCCATGCAACATTTTGGTCTTGTTCAGCAGTGCACTTAGTTTTCTTTCTCTTTCATTTATTTTGAATTAATAAATTAACCCAGACTATATTATGAGGAAAATAAAAAAATTGAATGAGACAATTCCTTTATTAAGATCTTAACCATGTTCAATTAAAAACACACAAAACCAAGAAGGAACATCACAGTGCATTGGGATTTAGCAATAGTGTTATATATAATGCTTAAAGTGTAGTAGCTGAGAACTACTTATACTTTTTGACATGAACCTTGAATATAACCCAGTCTGTCAGTTAATCCATCCAATCTTTTTCTTTTTAATATGAATTGACTTCTCCTACTACATAACTTCCATATCTGAGCTCATCCCATCAAAAGGAAAGAGCGAGGTTTTAAGGAAGAAAAATTATCTTTTTGTTCTCAGATGATGAATAAATAGTATCAGGATACTAATTATATTAGATTGTGTTCTATTATTTTATAGTGGCTTAGCATCTCATTCTACTCCACTGTATAGAGCAAAAACGTGTTAGTGTCAAGAGATTATTTTCTTTAATTGTAACAAGACTAGGGAGTTATTTGGTTTATATTTAGTGACAGCTAATGAACACAGCTATAGAGGAGATGTTAAACAAAGACTTATACCTTCTGCATAGGTCTAATAGCCATTATTGTTTTTCATTGTATTTAGTATTTTATGCATTTTTCATAGCAGTAAACTCAGTAAGCAGTACACAATCAGACCTGTGAATCTGTTTTAGTGAAGGAACATCCTGTTCCATTCTGAACAAGAGTAAATTTGTACTTTTCGTTTATGTCTCTATCATAGGATTTCACAGTCAGACTGTGAGATAGGGAGGAGCTGTTTTCTGTGGAGTGTGGAAACAGAATGGAAACGAAAATAGAAAACAAATAAATAAAACAAGTCAATGTTCCTTCCATCCTGTTTCAGTTGAGATGGAATTAGTTTTCCTGCACAGCAGGTACAGTGCTGTGTTTTGGGTTTAGGATGAGAATAATGTTGATAACACACTGTTGGTTCAGTTGCTGAGCAGTGCTTCCACTAAGTCAAGAACTTTCAGCTTCTCATGCTGCCCTGCTGAAAATGGGGTTGGCAGGGCACAAGAAGCTGGAAGGGAGCACACCAGGACAGTTGATTCCAACTGGCCCTGTATCATCATGCTCAGCACGTAAACTACAGGGAAAGCTGGCCGGGGGCTGCTGCTCGGGAAGGGGCTGGTCATCAACTGGTTGGTGGCGCACAGTTGGTTTTTATTTGCATCACTTCTTTTTCTTAGGCTTTATTTTTCTCTCTTCTTGTTACTTTCCCTTTCACATTTTGGGTTATTATTTTAGTCATTATTATTTCATTTATTAAGGCATTTATTTTCAGTCCAGGAGTTTCTCACTTTTACCCTTTTGATTGTCTCCCACATCCAACTGCAGGGAAGGGAGAAACTGGCTCTGAGGTGGTTAATTGCTGGCTGGAGTGAAATTATGACACGCCTTTCAAAGTTTCTTCTGAATGTCTGCTGCAACTGAAAATCTTAGTTTATTTTTATGATCCTTTATGAAAGTGATATAAATCTTAATTTTCTGTTATGCGTACAGAAATGTTGTACCTACATAAAAAAGAATGGTGAAATGAGAAAATATACCAAACCTTTGAAAAGCTTTTATATGAGAAATATCAGTTTTTCAGCAAGGAATTTCTACAATTTCTCCTGAATGTGTTTGGGGGAGATGATTTTGTTAAAAAAAAAATTTTATGTATATATATATATATATCTATCTATATATATATCTATCTCTCTCAATATATCTATCTATCTATCTATCTATACATATATCTCTCTCTATATATATCTATATATCTATATCTATATATATCTATATATATCTTATTTTTCAAAGTAGCTTGATCTGGCAGGAAGCAGTCTTAAGAAATGCTCTAACAAGGATTAAAATGGAATGTCAATACAGTATCTTGTTCCCCTCTTGCATTGCTGTTCACTTGGAAGTGCAAGGTCTAACACTGAGTTGTTCTTTGTGTTTTGTATCAATGATAATCTTTATCTGCTATTTTCCACCTATGAACTTTCTCACATTTTTTTATTTAAGCTCAGTAGAGCATCAAATGGGCTGATGACCCCCGCTCACATTGTCAGCAAGTTTAGCTGAAAGCATTACGTGGCCTTCCAAAAGTTAGCCAGCTAAGTACCCTTTCTCAGGCTGTATTTAGAGTAATGATGTTTCAGCTTATAATGATGTTTCACCTTATTCATATATCTGCTTCCCCTTAGGAGGCTATAGAGAGATAGGAAAATTCACTTTGTTTAATATGAAAATTTATTGTTAGTGTGCAAAATCCTATTAAAGTTATTTATACAGCAGGAGTACTAACAAAAGAAGAGCCAGAGAACCAATTTTACGTCATTTATATCTAAATATCAATGAGTTTTACTGCCTTGTGGGAAGCTGGTTGTTAATTAAATAAAAATATTCCATGATAAAATTCCTTAGGCTGAAGTGTATAATTGATTCTACTTTGCCTGTCTTAACCTCAAGAGACTTACTTACAAATAAGAGAATTAAAAGTCTTTGAAGATGTTCTATGTTACTTTTACCTTTCTGTTTTTTATAATTTGTATGCTGCTTTTCCAAAAAAAGTGTCCACTAGCAGCTGCTTACAACCATTTGCACTGAGTGGATCATTTGTGTACAGTTATCACATGCATAATTTGCAAACAATTGCCAATAATTTCTAATAGTACGGGGAATTAAAAGAAAAAACCCAACAAGCTAAATAAAAGTTTTGAGTTTACAATTGGTCTTTATATTTATGAATTTCTCATTAAGAAAGGGTTCTGTGTTGTACATGATCTAATACTGTGTCACAAATCTGTACAACTAAAGGCAGCAAGACATTTCATAACCAAATGTTTTTACAAGAAAATACCCATTCATTAAAAATGCAGGTAGTTTCTGTTTACTCAAAGGTCTTGACATTTTGTTCAGGGGAAGGGGGCTTCCTAGGAAATGAATAATGTAATTTTAAAACAAAATTGTATTGGTATTTTAAAAAACCAGAATTGACCTGAATTAATTTATAATTGCTTCTGTTAGAATAAAAAAGTCCCATAAAACATTGGTAAGACCTCTGTTCCAAAATGCACATAAAACCAACTTGCTCTTTTTTCCTTTTTAAAGGTAGTATTCATCCTGTCTTCATTTGAAAGAAATTATGAAAGATAATACAGAGGATCAAAAAGAATACGTCGTGCCTTACATGTCCCACAATTTACATTGAGAGCAGCACAGAGCATAAAGGAAGAATGTAATTTTTTCTAGAAATTTGCTTTTAAAAAACCAGAATCACAAAAGCCAGAAATGCTTGTAAGGCAGAAATACCTTTGCCATTATTAATGATTCCAGCTGTACACAAAAGCAGATGTGAGTTTTCCTTTAATTAGAGGTCTTGCACCAACTTATTAAAAAAGCAGTAACTAGCAACCCTAAGATTTTATACACCCACTGTGTTTGCAAGATGACAGAGCAGCTATCAAAAATTAAAATTCTGTCCCTACAGGAATACATTTTCCAAGGAAACACTCACTGGCCTAAAGCAAGCATTGTGGTATGTGACACTGGCAGCTTAGGTCAGCTGTGTCTGCACATGTGAAGACTTACTACACTATACTTCATTCAAGGGAGCTAATGCCTACCGGTGTTTTCTTCTGTAACTGAAGAACACGACAAGATAATCAAGATCCATGGAGCAGCGTCATAGGAAAGAACACTATCAATGAGATATTGTCTTAAATCATCGGTAACTCATATGTCATGCAGCTGTTACTGTGTGTGTTATAGGAGCTTGCTAGATATGTATTTTGTAACTGCAATGTTCTTGTCTCAAAATTCTGATCACAGTCAAGGGTTTTCCTTAGCTTATTTCATATTCAGTTGCAAAAAATAATGGAAAACAAGCTAGTAGCTTAGACCTAAGTAATTTCAGAATAAGTTAAGACAAGCCATATAATTTTCTATTCCTTTATTATGCAAATCACATTTAAATTTCTGAATAAAGAATGGGAAAAAAACCCTCTCTCATAAAAGAAGTAAACCTAAAATGAATTCTGACGTAATAAGAAGTAATTCATAAGCAGATAAAAACAAGAATCCTGGAAATGACTGACAAGTCAGCCTCCTCTCCGTGCCTTGTAAGGTTCAGATTCTTCTGAAAGCTATGTTGAAACATATGGGATACTGGGAGGTGACACAACCAATGTGACTTCACAGACCAAATCATGCCTTGATAATCCATCTAGTGGCTTTCTGGGATGGAATGACTGAACAGTGGGCAAGGAAAGAACTACAGCTGTCATTTACCTATAAGGCCTCTGGTATGGTCCTCCAAAATATTCCTGACACTAAATGGGACAGATATGGGTTGGATGGATGGATGGATGGATGGATGGATGGATGGATGGGTGGATGGACAGACGGTTAATTGGGTGAGGAATTGTGTGGATGGCTATACCCAAAAATTTTTATAGTCAGTGTCTCAATGTCCAAGCGGGAACAAGTGATGAGTAATGTCCCTCAGGGGTCTATACTGTCAACTATGCTATTAACATCTTCCTCAGTGACGTAGTGGGATCAAGTACACCCTCAGCAAGTTTGCAGATTACACAAACTGGATTTGATGTACCAAAGGGATGCCATCCAGAGGGACCCTGGCAGGTTTTACTGGCGCCTGTGCAAATCTCATGAAGTTCAACAAGGGCAAATGCAAAGTCCTACACCTGGGCCAGGGTAACCCCCAGTATCAGTATGAGCTGGGGGAGGAAGGGACTGGGAGCGGCCCTGCCAAGAATGACTTGGGGGTGCTGGTGGATGAAAACTTGGACATGATCTGACCATGTGCACTCATAGCCCAGAAAGCCAAATGTGTCCTGGGCTGTATCCAAAGCAGCGTGGGCAGCAGGAGAGGGAGAGGTTTCTGCCCCTCCTGGAACACAAACCCCACCTGGAACACTGCATCCAGCTCTGGGGTCCCAGCACAGGAAGGACCTGGGCCTCTTGGAGCAAGTCCAGAAGAGGACCACGTAAATGATCCTCCATGATCCATGAATGACCAGAGAGCTGGAACTTCTTCCCTATGAAGGAAGATTGAGAAAACTAAGTTTTTTTGGCCTAGAGAAGAGAGCACTCCAGGAGGCCTCATTGCAGCCTTCCAATATTTAAAAAGGAGTTTGTATGAAAGACAGAGACATTTTTTTCTAAGTTCCCTAGGGACAAGAAAAGGGGAAAGAGTTTTAAATTGAAAGAGGTTTTAGTGTGTTTGAGCAGATTTACTATAAGGAAGATATTTTTTACATGAGAATGGTAAACACTGGCACAGGTTGTGGGGCTTTTATCTAGTGAAAGATGTCCCTGATCATGGCAGATGGGTTGGACTACATGATCTTGCAAATTGGATCCCTTCCAAAACAAAAGAGTCTTTGGTTCAGCTTTTTGTGTAGAAGGTATCTTCCCAGAAGACAATTCCTTTTTCAGCTATATAAACAGAGAGCTGGATAAGATTGTGAGTAATTTTTTCAGCAGTTTAATAAGTAATCTCAGAAAACTTGTTTCATTTCATCTCATTTAAAAAAGAATAAAATTTAAAAATCCTTTCTGTCTTAACCATTATGGTCTAGTAAATTTCTTCTTATTAGGGAGGAAAAAGAAAAAAAGTCCTGAATGTGAAAGTCAATTGTACCAATCTGATAGTAACAACCAGAACTATTTCATGGCCGAACATCAGTGAATACATATAATCACATTACACACCTGAATATACAAGTAAAATCAGATTGCCAAAGTTTTCAGACTGAAATTGTATCTGAAAGGTAAGTCTCTGTGCCCTAAGGTACACTTCATTTATTAGCAAGACAGTCTGAAATGATGCTTTGCAAAGTGACATGAAATGGCTGAAATTCTCCCTCCTCTGACCCCCTTAGGGAAGCAGCCACCTTGGCTGCCATACAGAGTTACTGGAATTACAGAGCAGTGCTGCAAAGAAATCACTTGTGCTTGCATGCACAGACATGAGCTCCTCAGGCCAAAACACCCTTCTACACCTCTGCCCTGGCTCTCATAAAGTGCTCCTGCTTATTGAACTGCTCAGTTTTTGAACAGAGGTACTGTGCACCCTATGAGGCTGCTGAAACAGCTAAACATTTCAATATTGCCAACCCACTTATTCAGACTTCCCTGCCTGAGAGACTGTACACTGGTTGTTGAAGCAAAGATCCTGCTCCATTTAACTTTCCTGATATGTTTTTCAACCTAGATACAAATTATGCTTAATAAATTCCAGGAATAATCAGTTCCATAAATTTAGCCTTCTGTGAAAATATTCCCTTTTGAGGTCCCAGGATATTTCTTCCAGGACATTTTTTTGGTTGTCCCTATTTTTCTGACAGGAAGTGCTTATTTATTCCTATTGACACTATTTTTTCAAATCAGTCTCCCACATTCCCTCAAATGTCTTTTTGTCAAGTGAAAGAGATGCAGTTTTCATATGGAAGCCCAGTATATCTGATCAATTTATAGCAGCTACTTCCTTTTTAAAATTAGTAGCCAGAATTTGATGTAATCTCAATTTTGAAGTATCATAATTATTATTTTTTCTTACAATTTTAAACACATATTAATAAAAATAAAGAAAACCTGAGAAAGAGAACATAATAATTCTCCCTTTGCAAGACTCTGATAGGAGCTAAGAGGTGTTTTTATCCAGGCTAACTAATACATGTAAATTACCACAAAAAAAACCAAAACGGAGAAATTTGATTTCATCTGACTGTGAAAAAAATTTGCTCACACAAAGGAACAGTACTTGGGAATTTTGGTCCTATTTCTAATTAAAAAAAAATCAGTGATACTGATGGTTTATTAGCTCATTTTTGGTTTGCCAGATGGTTCCATCAGGTACAAATTAAATAATGTGAAAAAAATTGTAATATGAGTCTTCTTTTCAACTATACATTTTGTTTTCCATGTTTACAGGCTCTTGCTGTTTTATTTTTAGAACTAAATATGCTCAAAACAAAGCAATCTTTTACAGATTAATTTTTAACTATGATCTATTTAGTTTGGCTTAAACCAAGTACTTGTTGAACAAGTCTTTCTGTCAGAACACTTTAATAGAGTTCACTTGGAGACTTTTATTGTTAACTTTTACTTTTGTGCTGTCATAAAAAGAATCAATGTGACACCTCCAGGATGGTTTTATGGTGGGCCAGTTATTGCATAATTAATTTTGCTAATACTAGTCAGAAAAGAATGAATTCATCTTGTCAAAAAAGAGAATTTTTCTCCAAAAATTGGTATTTCAAAGTTCTTCATCAATCTCTGCCTTACTTATGCTCTGTCTGTCCTCACAGCACTTAAGACAACAAAAGAAAAAAAAAAAAAAGAAGAAAAGGAAAAACCTAAAAACAGTGTTTAAAGTCTATCTACATAATTGGTCCTGTCTGCAGATTTTGTGACACTTCCCGAACATAAAGAAAGGTATCACATAATCTATAGTGGTAACTATTTAAACCACAGGTGTGGCAATTGTCTTATGGTATTACTGAATATTTAAACAAAATAATGCCTTAATGAAGGATGAAGACCAAAGGAGAAACACCTTCTATTATTACCTGGGAGAAGAAGGGAAGCAAAATCACTTCAAAGAGACCAGTTAGTCCTTTGTACCACTTCCAGAACTGCCTTATGGAGTTCAACAGAGGCTCCCTAATTAGCCAGAAATGTCAGTGAAGAAAACCTTACTAAAGGCTTACCTCAAAATACTTTCAGATTTTCCTGAATTTTTGAAAGGTCTCTTTTAAATGCTTTTGTTTACCATTTAGATAAATAAATGCCAGAAGATTCTATTGCAGTAAATACTCTTCAAAAAGTGTGTGTCAGGGATAGAGGAATAGTTGGAAAATATACAAAACAAGCAGTGGGGTGTTTTCCCTCTGAGGATTGTAATTTCAAAACATAATAATACTTTCTATCACTTTTCATCTATTCTGCAATTATAGTTTATACAGGAGCATAAGGACAAAAATTCTGAAGGACACTGTATCGTCAGTGGTATTTCCCATCACCAAATAAGGCACAGTTAGAAGACTTATAAAAGTCCTACACTTGCCTAGTCCTGTGTGTCCTTCAAAGGCTACAAAAATGTAAAGCCTTTACCTTTCAGAGTCTTGATTTCAACTGAAAAGAAAGTTCATATTCATGGCATGCAATCATATAACCAGATACATTTTACCAAATAAAACTACCCAGGTAATTTTGTGTTGTGGGTTTTTTTTTTACATTATTTTTGTATGCACTTGAGTTCTGAGAACCATCTCAAAAGGAAGGATAAATTATTTAAAAACATAAAATATATTCAAAAGTACAATATGCTTTCTTTGAAAGACCACAGTAAGAGAGTGTCTTCAAAGGCAAAATTATCCAAGTACTTTCCAGCAGATATTAATTCAAAATTCATTGCTCTGCTAAATATGTATTTCAGAAATCACAGAATTTTCCTTCTTATTCCAGTATTTTTTTCTTATTGAGTATACTGAAAATATCACCACGCTAATTTGAGAGTGGAAATAAAAATCCCATCATTTTAACTGGAAATGTACCATTAGAAGGTGTGGTAAGATAAGTATGGTACTTTAATTGAAGGAGGACACTAGGCAGGACACAAGGCATTGTAGTAAAGAAAGAACTTACACTAATGTCAGCTTAACTATAGGTATGTGGGTTTTCCTCTGAAGTATTTAGCTTTTCCCTTTATGCAGCAGCCTCCAGAAAAAGACAGCATTTTGGAAACAAAACCCTCATCTAGATGAAAAGGAAAAATTCTTCCTCTGATCAGTGAAACTGCACTTATGATTTTCCTTTTCAGTCTTTAGGTAAAACTCACACCGGTCTCTACGGGCAGTCATTTTTTGGAACCGGTGCTCATTCATACAGGTACAAACCCATCCTTCCACATGTATCTCCAAGGGGAGTTGGACAGGAGCACAAGCACAAGGCAATGCCATTCCTCCAGACCCCAACAGGGCAGACACAGCTCTATGACAGAGTCCTTCAGGGGACTTCAACTTTATTCACAAGTGCTTTGAAATTAACCTGGCCCATTCATTGCTGAAGACAGAAAAAACCAATGCCTTAGATCTTGCAGTACCCAATGCTGGTCTCAGTCACTCTCAAAGAAATCTGAGTTATGTTCACGGGTTCACATAATCCTGGAGTGACAGCGTTGAATATCTTGTTATTTATGTAACTGAAGGGAAAGAAATGAAAGACGGAATGTGACAGCCTTCACAGCATCCCTCTATCTGACAGACATACAGACTGCTACCCGAAATTGTCTGTTCACTGAGGGAAAAATGAACGTAAGGCAAAAACTGGAATTCAAACGGCAGGGGAACATCCCAGAACCTGGTCAATTCATAAAGGAAGAAAAACCTTTTCTGACTACCAAAAACTGTGTTTTATTTAGTGAACTAAATTTATTTAGAATCCCCAATCCACTGCCACTGTAAATCTTCTACCCTTCAATTACTATTTTACTTAAACTGAGTGATCTGCCTATTTAGCTACCCAGAAAATGTCTTTCTCCACAGGATGCAGTTCTGGTAACCATTATCCATCTACCTGCTGCTACACACAAAATATACATTTTGCTAACAACAGCAACAGTAACTATTTTATTTTGTTTCTGCTCATTGCATATCATCTTTGTAAAATGAATTCCCATAAAAATGCTCAGCAGAGCTGAGCAGCTCTATAACATGGTTAAATGAAGCTAGATTATCGCATTACATAATTTACGTCTTAAAAAGTGTAAGCTCTTCACACCCAGAGTATGGAGTAGCCTTCACAGCTGTACAGTTTCAATAATGTGAAGGAATTTTGCATAGTTAGAATCAGAATCCTAATGCAAATGTATCAGAGTGGTTTCCACTCAAAGTTCAAAAGTATTTTTTTCCTCTGAGAGATTTACTTTTCTCTTCAGGTTCATCAACCTGTCATCTTGGTCAATTTTGTCAAAATTGGCTCTCGTTGGAACCCCACTGGCATTTCTTTTATACTATAGCTTAATTCCACATTTCCTCTACATCCTTTCTGTCTATTACCCCCACTTTCAAAATTCTGATCACTTTCACCTTCACTGACATAATTTTAGGATGCTATGCAGCTTTTACAGTTCCTGCATATAGATGTGTTAAAAGTATTTTTTTCCCCCAGGGTTATCCAAGCATAAAATGTATGATTTCACTACATTCTGAGGTTTTAATTATTTGTTTTTATTTCTTTTTTTTTTTCTGTTCTGCATCATGTTACCATTGCATTGCACAAATGCATGATTTTTCACAAGGGCACATAGTGATAGGACAAGGGGTAATGTCTTTTAATCTGAAAGAAGGAAGGTTTAGATTTGATTTTAGGAAGAAATCCTTTACTGTGAGGGTGGTAAAACAGTGGAAAAGGCTGCCTTGAGAAGTTGTGGATGCCTCATTAATGGAATTGTTCAAGGTCAGGTTGGATGGAGTTTTGAGCAACCTGATCTGGTAAGTGTCATCCCTGCCCATGGCTGCCGGTTTGGAAGTAGAGGGTCTTTAAAGTCCTTTCCAACAAAAACCATTCTAGGATTTTATCATTATTTTCTGATTAGAGTGTATGTTACAGGTCCAGTTCTTTTTCAAACACCACAAATTCCTTGAAAATTTTTGATTAAAGTTATAAATGCCACAGTTCTGTTTTTATTAAAAGTTGCCCTGCCTAACAAGGAGTCAATTGCCCAATTATGAAGAGCTACTTTCCATTATTAAGGGGTGGCTCAAGAAAAAATGGGGAAGTGGGACACTGTAAATAGCACAAATCTGGATGTGATCGGTTGTGACATTTTAAGATGCAATGAGGAAAGTCCATCATTAAAAATAAATCCTTCCTGAAAATAAGAGCGGTTTTCAAACTAAAGGGGGCAAAGGAAGCAAAAAAAAATTAGGCAGTGCATAAGATAATCACAGTTTTAGAAGTACCTGACCATATCAGTAACTTCACAGGCTCAGTTTGTCAGTACTACCCAGGAAGTCTGATGGTGACAGGACTAAGTCATCTGACTTGCCTTAACTTATCATTCTGAAAGAAAACATTCAGTGCAAACGCCATAATTAATAAAAATATAGCACCAAATATTTGGAAAGTATGCTGTGAGCTGTAAAGAAACACACAGGCATAAGATGTTTACATAATTTTAAACAATGTGTTCTCAATTTCCTTCACTATATACCATTGTAAGCCTGCTAGGAATTTTGCATGAAAATGAATGGGTTTGGTGCATTTAGTTTGTTTGATTTTGGTTCTGGTGGTGTTTTATTTGGTTTAGGGTTTTTTTGTTTGGTTGGTTTTTTGTGGGTTTTGGTTTTTGTTTTGGTATGGGTTGGTTTTTTTTACTTTTTATAAGGTTTAAGTAGCTGTTAGCTTTCTATGGGTATTGTAAATACTGATTTTTAAAGTAGGGATAATACAGCTGTCACTTTTTTTTCCTCCCTCTTCACAACATTTGTTCAATAATTACTGATTTGATAGCACAGTGTAGGCGATCCTAATATTTCGTGACTGAAATCAATAGACGTATTTTTGGTTTCTGGATACCATGTGAAGGAAGCTACTGCAAACAATAAGCTTCTCCTGAATTTTGATATCTGGTATTGTTTTTGAGGTAGAACAAAATTAAAGAATATGTCATAGGAACAAAAAAATCATAAACATCTTCCCTTTGAAAACATTCATGAAAGTAATAAATGAGGCAACTTCTATAAACGTTTTCATGAAAAGTATTTCAAAATATTTCTTCCCTAAGCTTCACTATAGAGTGAGCAGAATTTCCAAAACAGGTCTAGGGATTATCACAATTTCTTGTAAATTAATATAACTTCAGAGATAACATGATTTAGATTAGTTTAGGATATGACCTTTAATTTTCATGACAAATTTGACCTTAATGAAAATGGCAAATTTTTACATATGCATGAGTACTGCAGAAATGAGCCTGCTTTGTCCCATAAGGATGAGTCTTTGATTCTGAAAAGCATCACTGGTGCTGTAATCACAGAATCATAGAAAGATTTCAGTTGGAAGGGTCCTTAAAGATCATCCCATTCCAAACCCCCAGTGTCCAAAAGAAAACTAAAATAACACAGTTCTTGGTTTACTCCCCTTTCTCTATTTGCTCCATCTTCAGAATGAACCTTTATGTCCACCTGAGGCACTGATCTTCTGGTCTAACGAGACATCAAGAAAATGAAATGGTGCCTGCTTTCTACTTAATGGATATGACTATTTTTAGAGTGAATACATTTAAATAAATGCTATGAGATCTCTCCTTTTCTTGGAATCTTTAAGTTAAAATTGTTCTGATTTTGTGCAATTGTTTCCAAATTGGTTTTCCCCATTAGAGTGACAAATTTTGTAGAGAAATGATTACAGACAGATTACAAATGTATGCTCACATTTGCACAGGCAAAAATAGCTTTCCATGTGAAAAAAAAAGAATTTTGCACAGACTTCTTCTGCATAGTGACTAGACTGAGTTCAAATAATGGTCTTCAAGCAGCGTCAGTATGCTTCAGAGGCAGAACACCACATTCAGCACAGGAACTCTACCTAAGCAAATCAACAAATGCAAGAATAATCTTGACAAAATCTTGATGATCCTCTCAGAAGTTTGAAGATACTCTTTTTCTTAGTCTTCTATTTATATATAAAGAAAGGAAGATGATGCTTCATAGCTCCATATTTTCATTAAAATTCTTATATTTTACTGAGATAATACATTTTTTATTCACTCCTCATCCTTCATGCTTTAAAGCATAAATTTAAGAATGTGATGACATTAGAATTTTCTCTTCTAAGAATATTGACAACACTTCCAAAGGACTACTGCAGAAAATACCGTTTTCTACATTTTGGATACCCTTAACTCCTTTTCCATGTTCCAGAGAGGCCAAGAATTGTGCTATGTGGCCTGTCTCCTCAAGTGCTTTCTCAAGACATGTCACATTGCATTACTTGAAAAGCTTTTATTGACCTACAGTTGTTCTCATTCACATGACTGGGTCACCTGTTCTTTCTTGCACATTCAAGGGCTTTTAAATAGATTTGAGGCAAGGCTGTCCTAGGGATGTAGCAGAGCTCCTCACCATCTCTCACTTGACTGTAGCTTTTCAGCATGGACTTTCAGGCCTGAGTTCTCACCTTATTAAACATCCCCTGTCTGGAAAAACGGCCTCTGCACATGACTAAAATGAGGCAGAAGGCAGTGGCCTTCACAATTACACTTAAAGGTGCACTGAGTCTGAGAATGATTTTCTAGTCTAAGGATGATTTAATTCATAGTGATGCAGTAAACAAGGATGAAATAAAGCTCTGAAATTTGTTTTTCAATGTTGAAATGTTCATGCCAAAAGCTTCTATACAATCCCTAGTGGTACTGAGAAAAAAATACCAGAAATCACAACTACATTAAAAATAGAGATTATGTAAAAGAATATAAGGTGTCAAAATGTGATCAGCTGTATAGTTATTAAAAATCTGTATATCAGCAGGATGCTGTTATATAACAGATTTTTTTTTATCACAGAATGATAGAATGCCCTAGGTTGGAAGGGGCATTAAAGATTATCGAGGTTGTGGTTTGGTTTGGCTTGGGTTTTGCCAGTCAGAAACTGAAGACCACTTTTGGGCATGCAAATTCTTCTTCCAATGTGAAAATAAACCAACCCACTCAGTTCAGTTTTGGAGAGTTGCATATATTATCTTGCAAAAGTCTCCTTTTACCTTTTCCTATAGCTCTGGTGTCACCCTTGCATTGGCAGTAATAGTGTACAAAGTTATTACTTTTTTTCCTGCTCGTATACTTTCTGATTAATGAAATGCAACACAGTATTTTACTATGATGAACTCTCATTTCAAAATTCCATACCAAGGATTGGGCTGCAAGGATGAAAATACAAACCAGAAAGATTTAAGCATGCACAGTAGGATTGTGAGTGAGGCATGAAGGAAAGTCAGGAAGGACTGAAAACTGTTTCAAGCAAGATACACAATCTAAAATGGCTTAAGGCAGAAAATGGAAGCATATAAGATTGCTACTAAAAGGTGATAGCAGATCTTCTAGCTATTCTTAAGGTGTCTTTATCTTCTGCAAAACATAGGAAGTGTCTTCAGAGTAGTTGCACAACAAAGCTTTGCTACATTTCCAGGCATAAAGAAAACAGCTTTTTATTTGTGCATTGTAACTTTACTTTTTCCAGCAGATTACTTCTCTAAGTTTTTTTTCAGCTCTGCTTGACATTCTAACTTTTTTAAAACAAAGGCTACTGAGGTTAAGTTTCTATTTTCCAAAAAACAATTCTAGTACCCTTTAAATGTAGACATCACTTGATATTTGGAGAGACCAGGGTAGAAAATGGAATGTCTTCACTGGATGAACCAGTGTCTCTCTAAAGAAACGCCTTGCTTGCTGAATATCAGTTTTAGACATCTGTTGATTATTCTGGAAAGTGGATGCCTAAAGTCCATACTCCAAATCATACTTCTGAATTTCATCTGGAAAATCAAGACTCATATTCAGTAAATTTAAGGACTCACAAATAAAACCAAACACTTCTTTATGAGTCCAACTGTAACTTAGAGTACAACTCCATTTACAACTCAGAGAAAATATTCAGATGACTGCATACATAACAGAACAAGATAACACCACAAAAACCAGAACTGGATTGTTTTAATTTATTCGGACGGTTTCAAGAATCAGCAGGTCTTGCAGCTCCAGTGTAAGCTCTAAGTGACGTCTCTAAGTGACTTTTTGGGTGTGCATTTTGAATTTAGAAGAAGCCTGAATTCCATAAAATAAATGGCCAGAATTATACAGATTATATAATAATACAGAATTATACAGACCCCTTCTGTCTGTATAATCTGACTGTCTGAAGTCATCTGCTAATGTTGAATGTACTAGATTGAATTGTCAGAGGTTATTCAAGTGGATTAAAATAAGTGTTTTAAACTGGAGGAGATTTACTCTTTTTATTCACATAACAACACGTATGTATTTCTACTAATTTCACCACAACTATTCAAATTTTTCTTTCTATTGTGAAGAATAGCAGCTTCTGATCTCAAAAACGAAGCGTTATGATAGCCTTTGCTTTTTTTCAGGCATGCAGATCTGGTAACTGAGAACTATGAGAAACCTTAGCTAATTTTATTACCCAATCCTTGGATAAGTACTTTTAATAATCTGAGTTTTTAGATTAAAGAGCAGGAGAAAAAATACATTAGTCCAGAATTTTTTGTGTTCTCCTCTAGGAGTGTTCAAGAGACACTTTTTTTCCTCAATATACATGCCCTAATCCGTCAAATTCAGGGTATTTACTCAAGAAATAGAGAAGTTTAAGTATTAGAAATATGAATCAATATAGAAGAGTTGTAAATGATAGTAAGTTATTTCTAGACAAGTACTGCACTCATGCAAAATTTGGCTACATCTGGTAATATAAAAATTATCTCTCACCCTGTTAGGCTGAAATTGAGAGTTGAAAGGAAAAATCAGTTCTTACAGCAGTGTTGGCCACCTAAGGAAGGAAACTAAGTTAATCTGCCTGCAAAAACACAGCACCAGCAGCAGCCATGGTTAGATAACACCACCTCTCATCTAATTTGACTTTATTTGAAATGTCCCAGGCACAAAAATGTATAATAATTGCTCACATGAAAAAAATTCAGTTTATCAAATAGTGTGATCTTTCCTCTTTTGAAAAGAAATACATGTGTATTGACATGCACAAATGAAATAATCTCTTCTTTTTTTCCTTTCTTTTCTGAAATAGAAAGAGCCATTACACCTATTGGGATATAAAGCTTCACAGCAACACAGTATAATATAGATCACTAAAGACAGAAACATTCTTGAGATGCCTAAAACCTACTCAGGGAGGATTTTAACATCAAATGAAAAGTATAGAGAAAACTTTCACAGCCTCGTCTTATGGAAATTCACAGATGTTATGCACTGTGCATCCCAAATTCACCACAAGAATGTTAGGAAAACAAGTTGAATAGGCAGTAATGAATCTTTTCAGAAGGATGAAAACAAAAGACAGAATGAAAGACAAATTACTTCCAATAATTCCTCAAACCTTTTTTAAAAATGGAATTTCAAATTACAACTCTGAACCTACCCTTTTGTTTGATTAAAAACATCTCATTACCCCATACAAGCTCATCATCATAAAGATACATTAGTCTGTTCTCACTGGCAGTGACTTATTGCTAACTCCAAATTGAATATTGCTGTTTATCTATTGAAATGCCAATACCAAAAATTGCACATAAGTCATTAGAAACAATGGCACCTTCAGATTTAATTACACATACAGTCAAAGGAAGCCCAGTAAGTCGAAGTGGTTATTGCAGATAAAAAGTCATAATAGTATTTTGGAAGAAAATTAAATGCTCTTTGTCAATTATTTTTTAAAACATTGTTTTATTTTTTGTGATTTCTATCATACATAAGATATAAAATTATCATCAGTGATGCAGAAAGAGCATCTTAAGCCTGCTGCTACATAGATGCTTTGGAAATTTTACTCATCGTTTTCACTCTCAGTAGCTGTCATTCAGCCAAATATATCCCAGTTCTGCAAGTGTTTAAGAACATTCTTAAATTTCCATTAAACACAATGCAACATAATCATGAAAATTGTGATAAAACCCTTGTAAAATTACGGCTTTAGCCATCGGACTTCTGACCGTTAGTATTTTTCCAAGTTCTGCTGGCTTTGCAAACTCAAGATAGAAGAAACCTATGTAACACAACATGATGTCTGGGGAGTTGCACCAGCACCACTTTGAAATGTAGCATCACCCACTCTTTTCTGGCAAATCTGATTGTACAATGCCTAACTATCTGCATGAAAAAATCATTGTGTTTGGGCTCTTCCTCAAAACTGGAAGTTTTCTGCCATTTCTAGTAGTTAAAAAAAAAAGCGATAAAACTGGCCAGCTACTTTTTTTTTTCTTTTCTATTTTTTTCTTTTTTTTAAAATTTATTTTTATTTTACAAATGTCTTCCATCCTCAGAAGGAGCCCTGAAAGAAATGCTGCTACTTTTCTTTTTACAATCACCACCCACCATCTCATAGCAGGGTTTCACTCAAGCAAAGGCTGAGTCACTTTTTTTTCCTCTCCCTTCTTAAAAAATACAATATATTAACATGCACAGCCTTGGGGATCTGCTTGTTAACCAAATGCTGAAGAGTAGAATATTCACTCCCCCGTTCCAGGAGCCAGCAAAGCTGCTGATTTTATTTTTCAAAAGGCCCAATTTTCCGCCTTGAATATACAGCTCTTAGTGGTGCTTCTGTCAAGAGGGGGTAATTCTTTTGCCCAGCATAAATTTGGAGCAACTTTTGCAGAGCTTGATGTTCAATTCTTTAAAACATAGAAGGGGACATATTTTGAAAACTTTCTTTCACCATGTCTAAAAGAGCAAAAATGGCAGTGTCAATGGAAAAAGGACTGGAGAGGAATGTTCTTTCCTACAGACAATTAAGACAACTTCAAAGATAAAATTCAGGGATGGGGCAAGAAAAGTGTCAAAAGAAATGTAATATTAAATCTAGACCCTTAAAAAAGCTGAAGATGGTATTCAGGGTAATATTTTCTTGGTAACACAACTTTTCTGGTAGAATCAGCAACCTTCTACAGTAATTAATTAAAATAAAATCATAGTAACATGATTAATTCTCAAAACAGGCCAGCTTCCCTGAGGTATTTCTGAACTCTAGAAAACTAGATTTTCCAAATATATAACATGACTACCTTTCAGATATCATATTTAAAACTATCTCAGGAACAAGAATGTCTTATTTTAAAAACTACACAGCAATAAAGATTGCAAACATAGGCCAGGGGTCTCAAGAATCACCTTCAGTCTTCCTTCTAATAAAATCACCAATAAACACAGCATTCCCAATAAATACAGAATACAGAGAATATATATTATCATAATAAATACATTCACATTCATCTGAATTGTTCTTTCACTCAGATTGATGGAAATATAGCAGAAATAACCCAGAAACTCAAAAATAACCTAGATCTTACTCTATTTTCCTTTCTTTCTGAGAGTGAGGTTTATTTGTTAATAGATCCAAAGGAACTAATTGCATTTATTTTAAGTGGTAAGAGTATTCTAATACAATTCACTGCTAAAACTGTAGACTAAAACTTAGAGGTACTATAAGGTCATTTTAGACATTTGAAATTTTAATAGTATACTATTACAGTCAATTAAAATGGAACATTTACCTTGCAAACCAGGTTCCATAGATACAAGCAGGAACAACTAAGGAGTTTTCTGCCAAGTTTTCCAGCTCCACTGCTCACTTACTAGAAAAAAATAAAAAGAAGAAAATTTTTTTGGTCATGAGTTGTACAGAGCTTTTTGAAATGGTGATGCTTTCAGTGAAAATGCCTTGAGATGTCTTGGAATGATATTTAGCTGCTGTCCAAAAAGGAACAGAAAAGATTGTCAGAGCCCTAAATGGGTCTGCTGAGGGTAAATAGGGTTAGAGGCAATTGACACCTTCTAATAACACCACAAAAAAGCGCACTCACTGGCACTCAAGGGGAGCAGCCAACTGTGTTGCCTATGGTAGGACGGAGAGACATTTACTGGAGGATCTGAAGTTGAAACTGACAAAGCATTAAACCTGAATGGAGACAAAGAAAAAAAATTGCTTCAATGGTAGGACTGTATGTCTCTGTTGGTGATGGAACTTGGCACCTCCAGAGATTTCTCCATCCACGTCTCCAACTCTACAGTAAGTAAGGAGGTTTTTAGAATGTCTTGCCACATTGAATTAAATCTGAACTTTCAATTTATTTTAAGATGACAGATGAAGAAACACCTGTCTTACACAACGAAGGTTGAGGAGTTAAGAAAAGCTCTAAATCACATACGTGTCCGGACAATAATATGCCTGAAAGAACCACAGATTTTTTGATAAGCCAGAACTACACTGATACCGAAGACTAGTAGTGACTGTGCTATTTCAAAATTAATGTGAAAAATGCCATAAACTCTTTTGATCAACATGTGCCACATAACCTTTTCAGAAAAACCAACCAAAAACCCAAAATTCTTCTTCCAGTCATGTAGAAATTACTTCTCCAAGACCTTTCCCAATGCCTGAAAAAGATGACCCTGCACGTCTACATAAAGCACATTGTGATCTGGCAGAGGTTATTCTGTAAACCGAAAAACATAATATAAAAAAGAAAGAAGAATATTATTTAAAATATTCTTAGGATATAATATAAATATACAGAAGTTATAGGAAAGATCAGTTATCGCAAGTAAAGGCAAACCTCACGATAAAATAGAATGCTTTATCTAACTCTCATTCAACCAGTTTGTTATGTGGTATACAAATATGTGAGTTAGTTCAACCATTTTATATCATACTATATGGTTTATGGGAGATAAAGTAAATGGACTAATAGCTGAACTGCGGAGTGCATCTGTAACATAAGGAATTTATGCAACCTGCAGAAGCAGTCTTGGAAGGCATCAATGATCTGTCAGCACTCCAGGGTCTGGTACTGTCTCCACTAAACACAGTTGCTTTCCTAGAGAAGTTGGGTTGCACGTTCACCAAAGCTGTAGTTTTGGCATGAGATTTGCATCAATTCTCTGTCCCTAGCAGACCATTTCCAAACAAAATGGAAAACTTATTTAAAGTCACAGCAGTATTTTTTTTTTTCAGGCTTTCTTTTCCTAGAGAATTGCAACTATTTATTGATCTTGCCTTTTTTGCCTTGAATCCTTCTCAGAGTTAATACACAATGAAATTAGAAGGAAGGAAAAAACCCAAACCAAAATAATTTAAAAACTCCAAACCCCACAAAAACTCCACAAAAAAAAGCCGATTCATCGTGTCTCTAACTTTTTTCTCATTTTGTTTATACTGAAACAAAAGAGAAATATTTTAAGTACTGTGGTTGTTTCCCTTCACTTTTAGCTGGACACATAGCAAACTGAAAATAAGGATGAGCACGAGCCTTTGGAGGCTGAGAGAATTGAACTGTGAACCCTGCTTTATATTCTAACTAACCTTTAAAGGATATTTAAATATCAGATCAAAACAGGCAGAAATAGATGCTCAGGAAGTTCCACCTGAATATGAGGAAGAACTTCTTTAATGTGCATGTGACTGAGCACTGGAAGAGATGGTCCAGAGAGGGTGTGGACTCTCTCTTACTGGAGATACTCATAAACTGTCTAGATGAAATCCTGTGCCACGCACTCTGGATGACCCTGCTTGGGAAGGGAGGTTGGATCAGATGACTCACTGTGGGCCCTTTCACCCTGAACCACTCTGGGATTCTGTGACTTCTCTCTTCACCAAAATGTAGCAGCAAAATGGAGTACCAACATCAAAATCTCCTCCATTAGAGAAGGCCAAGGGTCAAACTGCCAGATGTTGATAACATCTCCATCTCATTACTGCATTATTTCTGAGGGTAAATCTCAAGTTGTAGGAGAGGACTAGAGGGTTGTTTTTATTAAGACCCCAGTGGGAATTCAACAAGGTCAATACAAGAGGCTGTCAGAGAAGTTAAATTTCTCTGTGGCAAGAAACAGTTCCTTCAGAGATAAGTGATTGCCTAATAGGTGAGACACAGAGGAACTAATCAGGTTTCCCAGCTGCAGGATATTACCACTATCTCAGCTTAAAACAAGCTGCCCTTGGCCCCAAGCTGCTCTTTAGGTGGTATAAAGCTGAGACGGGGAAAGAGACAAGCTTACTAACCAGGTGTGGAAATGGGAGAGGATAGTCAGGGCCAGTGATTGTACACATGGGGAAAACAGGCAATCACATTAGATAAAAGAGTATTTTGTATCTCAGAGCTAAGATTTGGGAGTCTTAGAGAGCTGGTTTATGAGGATATCAGTTTAGTTGTCAGGAAAAATCTTAATGATAAGAATTATTGTGAATGGAAGAGATAAAAAATAGAAAATACTGATAGACAAATGAAGTACCTCAATTTTCTACAAAACCTTTAGTGGCACTAAAGAGCCAGATGGTGGTTTATAATATCTATCAGAAAAACAGTTCAAAAGAAAGTAAAATATGCATTTCATTCATGGGCTGTGCATGGAAAACACTGAATTTTTGCCCCAGATGCTGATTATCCTAGATTTTTGAAGGAAAAAGCCTTTGCAGGAGTTCCCCTCTGGTAACTCTGGAATATTTTACCTAAATTTGTCTATTGCAGCAGTGCATGTGCAGTCTTAATTAAAATGTTGCTTTAAAGAAGAGAAAAACTGTCCCTAAAATCATAGTGAGAATATAATAACAAAACAAGCAGTTATCAATTCTAGAAGTCACTAAAGCATATTACTCAGGAACAGCCTGGAAATATTAAAGATTTCATTGGATTTTTTTGGGCCACATGCCAAACATGTGAAATGTACTAAGACAGTTTTGCCCTAAGATCAAACAATAAACATGAGCATCATGAAAATAAGTCATGCGATCTACATTGACCTACATTGAGAAAATTAAAAGCCGCAGAGCAAAATGTTGAAACACAACCAAAAAAATAACTGCTTAAACTGCTGAACAAGAAATACTTCAGATTTACAGAAGGATGATCTACATCAGAAGAATGAAGATCCTTCAGATCTGTATCTTGAAATTATAATTAATTAATTTTATATATAATTTAGTGTAGGGTTTCATGCATAAAATCAATTAATTCTTTATACAATAAAATTTTGTAATGGTAGTGGCCATATTTTTCCTCAGATTAAATCACAGCTGAGGATTTTTTATAGAATTCCAAAGAGATGTTACCCAAGATGCACTGAGGAGAGGAATAGCTGTATTTTAAATCTGTCATAGTTCAAAACATTACCTTGTAATGTATGTTTCTTGTCACGCATTAACGATTTGAAGATATAAAAATTTTCACATAAGCTTAAGGCAGGCAATTTTTGTTGTTGTTGTTTTGGTTTGGTTTAGTTTGGCTTGTTTTTTTAAAATTCAACAGATGTGTTAGATTGCTTGCAAAACATATTAAGCTTAGGGACAGTTTTTTAAAAACCTAAATAAACTAGCTAATAAAAAAAGTAAACCATGTTGGACACAGATATCACACTTTCTCTGAAAGCATATCTGAGAAACTTGGTATTGAAGAAATTAATTAAAAAGTTAATTAAGAAATTAATTAAAAAATATCTGCTGCACACCGAGGTCTTCAAACAAGATCTTTGAGAGCCAGCTTTAGGAATAGGTAGCAAAACTTTTCAAAACATTGCTGCTTTTAATACAGTTGGTAGGTTGTGCCAGACCATTGTAACCCTCAGGCTCCTATTCATTCTCCTGACTTCATTCCACTCTCCCCAGCTGCGAGGAGTTTCAGAGGGAAAAAAAGGAAGTGTAGCTTTATGAGGGTAGACATTACACTGAAATAACCACTGCTGTCTATTTGGAGTTAAAGGGCATACTGTAGATATGTAGTTGCACTTTAGCGTTTCAGATCCTATACAAGAAAATACTGGTAATAATAAAATCAGATATTAATGCTGACACAGCTAACAGTATTGTGTTTAGATTGCAGAAAAATAGATCAAATTCCTATGGAAAAATCCTAAATATACTTTAGCACTGAAATACAATGTCTATGGGAGTTGTGGAACCTCCAGTATTTCCATCTTTGTGAAACATGGGTAAATATCTGTCAGAAACCACACATATACAGCCAGAAGGCAGCACTGGGGGAAGGCAGTGGATAGTGTACTCTAGAGAACCCATCCGACTCATCTTCGATGATATTTTCAATAATTTCTAATATTTATGCAATATAAACTGGATGTACTTTTGGGTTCCTATTTTACCATCTGATCTAAAATATACATCTCTCATCACTTTTTGTCAGCTATCAGAAGTGATCAAAAGTGAACAAAGGCAATATTTTTAGGTTTAAAATCATGAAGAAACTGGAAAAAAAAGCTAACATTTTTCCCTTTTAAAATATCCTCAAGATTTACATCATCATCAGTTACTACAGTTCCTATTTTAATGATTATGCATAAGTTTTTTGAAAACTAATCAATTTCAGATTTTTGAAGCCAAAATATTATCTCATTTCCTTTCCACAAAGCCCATATAAATTTATTGATGCTTTTGTTCAAAGTCAAAATATGGAGGCACTCTGCAATAAAATAATGAAATTCTGTCATTCTCTTTATTTTTCATCACATAACCTTCAATTAGAATGAATGCTCACTAAGTCTAATGTTTAGGAACTATTACAGATAAAATTGATGTGAAGAAGCTTATGGTCTTTGTAAAATCAGTACTTCTAAACATTTATTTTTTATGACTTTAGAAATTTACTAATTTGCCAATGAAAGTCACAATATTTGATCACTATTAAAATGTTGCAAACAAAATGCAAAATCAAAACCATCAAGAAATGAAAGCAAAGAACCTTCGCTACAGGATAAACGTCAAAGTGTCACCTGAGGAAATCGTAATCATCTGACTCTCTCCTTTCAGTGCTTGTTCTCTTTGCCATCAACAGCATTCCTCCATAAAGACCACAAAGGTGTTAGTTTGACTCCTCTTCCCACCTCTCAAGTGCTCCTCAGGTTTACAGCCCCCTACCAAAATCAATTTACGTCCATCTGGAAAACCAGAAGGCAGTTTTGTTAATGTCTCAGCTATATATTTGTATCATCTGTAGGTTTTTATTTTTATCTGTGTTATTCCAAACATTTAGGTAACTAATATAGATTTAAGCCTCCTACTCAAATCTCTCATTCAAGCCATCCCACTTCCTTGCATGGTGGATGAAACACTGCTTGGTGTGTGTTACACATTGACAAAATTACAGCTATTAAGTATTCCCTAATCTGAATATATCTTGCAATGGAATTTCATCAACTCACGTCCAATGACCTGTAACACCACCACTTGTCAGATACATTCTCTTACAGTCATGAATACCTCATGATGGACCAACACTCTGTAAACCACTGCTATCATTTTGTTTAATTTTGGAGACATTTAGGAGTAAATGGTTAAAATATCTGGAATTAATACATCAGTCTTTTAAGAAATGACCTCTTTTTACCATGGATAGTGGGAAGACAAACAGTCTTCTATGAACCAAAGACTTGACAAAACTACATTAGATAACAATTCAAAATGGCCAGAGTTAAAGACAAATCTTAAATATGTAACACCGAACAGGACAAAGACAATACAAATATCTAAAAGGCTCAGTACTCACTTGCACCATTTGACATTCAATTGTCACTATTAACTCTAGATTTCAATCATATAGACTTTCACAGAATGTTTTATTTTGTTGCATGATAGTTAGTTCAAAGAAATTGCTCTTTGGTAGAAAAAAAAGGTTAATGAAATTATATGATGTATATTAAACTGTTGCAACAGTCTGTTTTATGTCTTCCTTGCTAGTTCAGCAAACAGGATTTGTTACAAGATAAAATGAAGTAATAAACCCTTTATTCAAGAGTGTTTCCCATTTCAACCAGATAGGTGTTGAGATAGGAAGAAAGGTGAAATTAAAAGCGCAGGTATTAGAAAAAATTTAATTTGTGTAAGAATAAGTCCAACAGTACTCTTGTTTTTTCTACCTGACCATAACCTCTGTTTTGCAGGTGCCTCCCACCCCTGTAGCTTTCCTGCCTCCATTATTTACAATAACAACATTGCTTCCCATGACATAATGCTTATTTCCTGCAGAACAATGAGTATTTTGTTTTTTCCCATTGAAAACCACGAATAATTTATGCAAGAATTTGGAGAGAAGTTCATTAAGAAAAAAAATAGTAAAAAAAAGTTTAATTTCAACACCACCTAAAGTATATAGTTATGATAATCAACATGAGACAACAAACCCTAGAGTTAAGGCACTACTTTTTAGCTTTTGTGATAAGTATATTTCAGCTTTTGTTTGTTACTCAAAGTTACCCTGCATCATTTCTACAACTGACAAAGATAAGAAATATGCTATTTGCTTTAGCCATGGATACACAGAGCAATTTCAGTGCTAGTGACAGGGCTTGACTAAGAGCTGCTGAAATCCATGGGGATTACCAAAGGGGGAGAACCAATGAAGGAATTACTTTGCTCACAGCTTCTCCGCCTTACTCTGAAACAAAATTGAGTTGCCTCTGTGATTGCCTTTTTCTTCCACACACAGATTTATCCTTATTCATAGTCATATACAGAAACAAGTGCCTGAATTAAAAATGTTACCTCTATAAATCTCCAGCATGCATACATAAGAGTTACTACATTTTACAGCTATAATCTACCTGTAATGTAATTGATATATTTTTGCAGTATAAAAGAGAATATGGAACTGTCACTATAACTAAATCAACTTTATATGAATGTTCTTACACTAAGCCAAGTGTTGTTTGACCTTGCACTTGTAACTTGATGGATGATTCAAGTGCAGACCTGGTTCATTTCAGAGGACTGTGTTTATAATGCACATGACATTCATCTTCAGATTCAGAAACTCAGCTCCTGCACTTAAGTTTTGCAGTAGTTTTAGTGGAATTGTAATCCGCTAGAGGGTACCAACACTTTTATGATTTCCTTACCCTTTGGCAACATTATTTTCAGGGTAAGAGCTCTAGCAATAAATATTTTGTAATATAGTCAGAACTTGGTGAAGCTAGTGAAGCAAATCAAAACACTCTAAACTCCAGATGCTTCATTTCATGAGTTCACCCCAAAGCAAACAGATTACCATCTGGGCATATGAAAGAGAAAAATAAAATATACCTTCAAAGCAGCCTGTGTTTGGGAGTACAGTGTGTGTAGTATGAGCTGACATACTATGAATTAGAAATGTGTTCCACCTAAATGGTATTTGAGATACTACTGAAATACTGAGCTGATATTTCAGGTGAACTGTAATATGCTTAATTTCAGCTGATAAATACTCCAATAAAAAATAAAAAAAAAAAAAGACCCAACACCATTGATAACATCTGGACTAGTGATTTATTTTTCCAATTAATTTCAGACATTCAGAAAACATATTGAGGCTACTTAAAGCATATTATCTCAAAGAAAGTACTGTAACTGCCCAAACAAATTGAACTAATTTCCTCAAGTGCCTTTTAGAAACCCTCTTCTTATCCTCAAACAGGTTAAAACTCACACTATGAATACTTACAAAGCAGATCATAAACTCTTCCCCATGACTTCTACATATATGCATGTCACCCTTCTTGACAAATTAAAGGATTTTCATAAAGTTTATGAAATTTTTGATACAATAAAGACTATGTAGAAGAACTTCCATCAAGTCCAGCATTTAATTTTTTTCTTTTTCAACAGAAAGATATTTTATAGCAGCCAATAATCTGAAATGTGGGGAATAATGTAAACTGAAGCCTTTCATGTACTTTTGTACCATGGACATGCTTATTTTCTGAAAAACAGGGCAAAGTCAGCAGCAAATATTGTCTGAGTAGTGAACTCTGTTTGAGAAACAAGATAGACATTTTTAGTCCTGTACTCAAAAACTTCCAGCAGTCAGTTTGGATGCAGATGTTCTCCACTGTCTTGCCTGATAAAGAAGACATGGGAATCCTGACAAACAGATAGAAAGGCTTCAGGCAGAATCACTTCATATATTGACTCATTTGTTACTGCAGGTACGCTGGCTTTGAGTTAATTCCTCTGGAATCTCTACCACTCACCAGTGCTCCTGTATTAGATGTACTTTCCATTTTGGAAATGCAGAGACCTTAATCATATCAGATCTCTGTGTTTACAATAATATAGTTCCTGGAAATTCCCTGGTGTTTATGGTGTGAACACTCCTCACATTCCTGCAGGACACCGACACAGGTTCAGGTCAGTTTTGGCCATCTCTGCAGTGCATACTGTGGATTCCTTTCGTTTATGTCCATTAACGTTAGCATAAGCCAGCATGAACAAGGATCTATTTCTGCTGTACTCAGCTACTAAAATGAAATGCCGGAGTTTCTATTCCATGCTAATCTGAGATTGCCTCCATTCTTTTTAAATACTAACATAATTTCTGTTAGGGATTATCTACTTGAGAACTTTCTCCCCCTTATGTTCTCAGTAATTATAGTCTTTGTTATAATCACTCAAAGTCCCTTCGAATTTACAAATGAAATAGATTTAGAACAGGTCTGGAAAAGACTGTAAGGTTTCAAGCCTCGTGAAACCAGGATCACTACACGAAATCCACAACTAGTTTCCCTGACCTTGGCAAGGATATGAAACAGAGTTCACAATCTGACACATATTTGTGGACTTTTAAAGACACCGCCTGGTATAGAAAAAGGTTTTGTGTTACAGACCTACTGATACAGTGGAGATATTCAATATAATTTTTGATCTGATTGTTACTATATGAAGTTTGATGAGCTGCAACTCCTTATAGCTAAAATGTTTGGTTTTTTTCCCAAACTTAGGGGTGACAAGAAAAATGCTGAGGATGAGCATGACCTATTGAAAAAGTGATAGCAAGCAGATAACACCCTTATCCAAATTTATCAGGAATTAATTGAAACTGAATTAACTCTATGGCGGCGTTCAGTAGAACTGTAAGAAGAATTTATTTTTTTAACCCCAAATAGCATAAACAAATAAATAAATAACACCGTACCAAAAAGTCTATTAGGAAATTTGATGACTTCTCTTTGTAGAAAAAGATGGAATTTTAATGAAAAAAGGTATGTTTACTTTTAGGTCATCAATATTGTTTACCAGTGATAAATTAAAATTAAATCTTTTTTCTTTTAAAACTGTACTATGTTCTTAGTACTATATTGATCATATTTCCCGTTTGTTTCAGATGGCAAAACATCTGAAGGAATTACTTTGCTTACAGCTTCTCCGCCTTACTCTGAAACAAAATTGAGTTGCCTCTGAAGTTACTAAATGCTATTTGACTCCTACAATGAAATAAATTTATCTAAAGGCAATTGTAATCCAAAGAGTAATCTGTTCACTTCTGGAATCTGCTATCAGATCAGAACTGGATTTGCATCTCATATGAGCCATTGTCCTCATGGTGGGAAATACAGATTAACCTCTAGGTAAGTCAAAAGAAAAGTCTATTTTAATTCAATGAATTAAGAACTTTTGATTCCAATTAAAATGAATGAATAAGTCTTCAATTTAAATGTTACCATGGAAAGCTCAGCATAATAATGAATTGACATATTTTAATTTTTTCAAGAAAAAATTTCACTGATTTGACAAAAAATTATTCCCTACTCAAAAATTCACAACCATGTCATTTGAGAAAGGATAATCTTCACAACAGAAATGCACATTTTACAGTACATAACTTCAAGGGCTGGATTGTTAAGGAATCTTTTAGATGTGATTATGTTTCTTAGAAAAACATTTGATAATCACTATTAAAATTTTCAAATAAAAAAGGTCAATAATATTAAATTTAATTAAGAATTATTCCTCCTTAAGTGATATGATTTTCTTTATTTGTACATAAAAATTTTTTCACACCATTTAGCTTTGCTAAATTTTCTTCAAATCATGCGAATATTTCCTTTCATTTACTTGCATCTTTAGTACATTTTTTATTTTTCTGGAATGAAGTCAGCAGTCTAAAATAAGGGTTTCCAACACTAGGTACAGAATAAGTCATTTTAATGTAAGATATAGTAGATGGTATTCCCAGTTAATGCTGTCTTTTAACTTAGGCATTTGATCTCTTTCCTATAAAAGTAGATGGACCAGGTGATCTTTAAGAAGGTTCATGCCTCAGAAAAAATAACAACTGGAAGCAGGAATGGGTATATAAACCAGCTTTTCATTTTAAGATTATCTGGATATTGTGGGTGTCTAAGTACTGACTGAACAGGGGAGAAAGAAACATTGTGTAAGGAAGAGTTTGGTGGCTGCAGTCAGGACACAGAAAAGTAGTGATTTCCTTAAAAAATAGTAAGCTTATTGATTTCATTGTTGTAACAAAATATGCGGTGTATCCCTGAAAGACATAACCTATGACAGCTGTTTCAAGAAATGTTGCAAAGCTACCTTCTGCCCCCTTTGCTTGAGAGTCAATAGAGCTTTTGGATACTTGGAACATCTGGGGAATAGGCTAGTAATCTCTACATCTTTCATATCTGACTACTTAGGAACAACATTTAGTGTCCATGACCAACTTGAATCACAACAAAAATTTTAAGTAAAGAATGCTGACATTCTTTAATGCAAATAAATTAGTAGGCTTAGTACTTTTGTATAAAACCATTAGTTTTGTTTGTTTCTGTTGTGTTGTCCTGGCTGGGCGGGATTCACCCAGCCCCAGTCAGGATGCAGCCTGCCCCTGGCTGTCCCCCCCCGGCAGACCAAGCATTGACCCCGGATGGAGAGGTGGAGGCGGCACCATCCATACCTGGTGGCAGAGGGACTCCAAACCCGGCCGACCTGGGGCGGTCCTGGGCTGTGAACTCCCTTTCCAATTGGCTGTTGGCTGCTGTGGCTCTACCTCGCCCCTGTGGTGGGGGAAAAAGGGCTGCCACAGCCAGCCTGGGAGAGAGAGCACATGGGAGAGAGACAATAAACAACCATCAGACCCCACGTGCTTGGCTCTCCCGTCTTGCCTTTTTTCTCCGCTCCGGGAGGTCGAGGGGGTGCTCCGAGGGACCCCCTGGGACTGTGGCTGCATTCGCCTAAGAGCTGCCGGCGAGGGCAGCCAGGGAACGAGGCACCGCAGGCTACAAAGGTATTCTAAAAACTCATAGGGAGCTGGGCGGCCACGGGGGTAGATCTGAGCTCGCCAGCACTCCCAAAACGAGAATATAAAAAACAATACTTTTGTCTCTGGAAAAAAAAATGAGTACAAGAGATTTTTAATAATGCCTTTTTTTTTTTAAAACTAAAGACCAATAAATAACTACTTCAGTAATAATAATTTTCTAATATTATTTATGTACACATTTCTCATTGTGCATGGAGTAAAAATGCAGGATGGTACATCTATGTGCAGTGTATGCTGTAGTCTTTATCCCTGAACAGTGTCAAGCCCAGAAAGCACATAACCATCACAGAGAAGAAGCTAAGCCATCTGCTCAACATTTGCATAAGTAAAAATAAATGGTTTTATGCTGCTGCTGTATTTTCTATCACTATGTCTGAAAAGATAATAATGTTTTCAGTGTGTCTCAGACATCTGTGTTTAAAACAAAATAATAATTAATTTTACAAAATATCAGTGTGCATTATTTTTCCTGTGATTAATAAACATAGTTACATCAACTTGTAATGATTTAGGCAAAACATAAGCATCTTCTTTGAGATATATTTTTTACTTGTTAGCAAGGCTACAAACTGTGATTGCCTGCCCCACATTGCCTAGAAGGACCAGAAATGAACTAAAACTCAGTGATTGACAATCAACAGTCAAGAGTATCTTTCCATTCCTAATAACACCTAACAAGCAGTGCTGTTGCTGTTGCTGATTCATATCAACTATGATATGAAGCAAAACACTTAGGTATGGAATTACTAACTTTTCAGTCAAGGTTATATTTTTCAGAGTCACAATGTAACTAGACACTTCAGCAGCTTATTAGCAGTATATGAATGACTCAGAAATTTAGGCACAGAAAAATACAGCCCCCCTTTTCAAGCATATTCAATTAATATAAAAAATGTTTAAAATACAATAGAAAATAATCTTACCGAATTTTGCCAAATCTTAATTATAGAGTCCCATTATTTTCTGTAATTAATTTAGAGTTGAATAGTGTCTCTAAGAGGACATGCAAATCAGAACTATGATGCTGCACAGAATTCCAGTCATGCTTGAAAGCCCCTGATACGCCAGTAAAGAAACCTATCTGAAAACATTTTAATGGGTAGCAAAAAAAAAGTTTTTAAAACTTCAAATTCTGTGTACTTTCAAAAAGAACTCAGAGACTCTATTTCTTTCTATAATTTTAAAAATAAGCTTCTTTGGCATCATAATAAACAACAGAATACTGTCTAACATAATTCTCTACAAAACATGTAGGTCTACATAAAATGATTGCTATGTACTTAACATATTTTTATCAGACCTGCAGTATCTATTGCAGGGGAAAAAATAAATACATTCAAAACATGCTTGATTTAACTTATAAAGAAGATTTACTTGTCTGTTGTTGTTAAAAAAAATACCTGCAATCTGTAAGATATTCCTTTCTGTATAAAGAACAGTGAGAGTCACTGATCAAGTGTTTATTCATATCTCCTTTCCAGGAAAGAGTGCCATTTGCATCTTCCAGAAACTGTTTGGTTTGGGAAGATTTAAGAAGTTACTGAGGCCAAACGAGAAAGCTGACATGTATCCACATCAAAATACAAACCCTCCCTCCCTTGCCTCCAGTTCCTTCCCAGTTTTTACACCTGTCTTTAAGGAGGGAGAAGCTCAAACAAGTATGGTAGGTCTGTTAACATCTTACAGAACAAAGGAAGAAAAATGAAGACCAATAGGCAGTCCTGATGGGTGTTTTTTTTGTGATATTCATTATTCCTATAAATCCCCTTTAAGTACTGAAAGGCTGCTGCAAATTTTCCCAGAGTCTCCTCTTCTCCAGGCTCAATCACCCAACACTCTCAAATTGTTCTCACAGAAGAGCCTTCTGATCATTATTTCCATGGGCCTTCACTGGACCTGCTCTAACAGGTCCATATCCTTCCTGTGCTGGGACCCCAGAGCTGGATGCAGTGTTCCAGGTGGAACAGTTTTGGGGGGAACACTCAATCCCACTATGTCCTTGAAGAACATGTTGACAGCATAGGTCCTTCTGTAGACTCTTGAGAGACATCACTCATTACTAGTTTTGACTTGGGCACTGAGACATTGACTGTAACTCTTTGGACATGGCCATTCAGCTAATTCCTCATCCATTTAACACTCTATCCGTCAAACTCATATCTCTGCAAGTCAGTGGTAGGAATGTTGTGGGGGACTACCTGGAAGACCTTACAGATACAAGGTAGATGACATCTGTAGCTCTTCTCTTGCCCACTGATGTAGTCACTCTGTTACTAAAGGCCACTTGGCTGGGCAGGCACAATATGCTCTTGCTGAAACTATGTTGGCTGTGTCTGATCACATACTTCAATATAATTTCCAGGAGGATATGGTCCATGATCTTACCAGTCATGGAGGCAAGACTGGCTTGTTGATTGTAAAATTGTTTTTACAGAGTTTTGCTTGGAGATTCAGTTCATTTTATCCTGTGTATTGACATGTATTTCAGGTTTTCGTTATTTTTGTGTGTGGGCTCATAAGAAGTCTTCAGTACAACCCATTGTCCAAAGCAGGCTCAACTGTGGGGTCAGGCTACGTTGCTCAAGGCTTTATCCAACCAGGGCTTGAAACATTTCAAAGGTCTCTTCAGCCATTTCCCTTTCTGTATCTCAGACTAATCTATTTTCAATACACATACACTGGTGCAAAAACCATGCAAACCCATTTAATTTTTGGTTTCTGTATATATGTACCCATACACATTCCATATTTGTAGTACTGCTTAAAATACTCCTAAATCTCTGTTTGAGTTCTCATAAACTAACTATACGCATTCTGATTTCACAAGGAGTTTTAGCAAGATTAAGATGGAAAATGGAATGGAATAAAAATCAGCAATCAGCTTTTAGGACTGCTTCACAAAAGTGCTAAGAACATATGCCTAGCAGAAACAGGGTATCAAGGTAACTATAAAGGGCTGTCTGCAGACTTTAATTCACCTGAAGTTGTACAGACAACTTTTGATAAAGCCAGCCTAGTCTGCCAAAATGCTAACATCCATAATTTATTTTAGCTCTCATGCAATCCTGTTACACAGTTCCTAAGAAAACCACAAGAAACAAAACTTACTTTAGTTCTTCTCCTCCTCTGAGTTTCATCCAACAAAGTCTTCAGAAGCTAATTTTTTGGCTCATTTAAATGAATGACATAGTTTACACTAAACTTACTGTTGTAGGATTACAGATTTAGACTCCAACAATGCCTTTGTTTCTTTTCTGTAGCTTGCTGGAGATCATAGAATAGTGCTCTTTGAAGTGCAAAGATTTTGCCTTATTTTTTTTGTGAAGTGCTTTATGCATTTACCACAGATTATAAATAATGAAGGGTAGTTATTTTGAGTAAGAAAAGGTGTTTACAAGAAAAAGAAAATATAATGCTCCCATATATTCCCTGTGGAGCAAAAAGCAGAGCCATGGTGTTTCCTCACTCTGCACAACAACACAAACAAATAGGTCATAGAAAGAAAGAAGAAACAATGAACATGAGAATGGCCCCTCAGAAAGAATCATCTAGAAAAGTACAGGCAACGTGATGCCAGTCCTAAATATTTTTTGTAGCATTTGAAAAATGTGCCTTTTGTGACCGCTGTTTCCAGCTGATAAACCAAGACTAGGCTGACAGAGATATAAATCACAACACAACCAATTTTTTGGGTTTTTTTTGCCTCAGCCCTCACTGCAGGATTATTCTGCAGGAGGATGTACAGCCTCGGTTCACCCTGGGAAGGAATAAGCACACACAATTGCCAATTTTGCCTGACATTTGATGTACAGAACACACATAGGTGTTAAGAGGGCATCGTGTTATTCAAGTTTGGCTGACATAGTATTAGATCAAAACACACGTACTAGGTCTCTTCATGACATAAAATTTAAATCCTGATTTGCCGGTTGCCATGCAAACCCGCTTTGTCATGTCCTCTTCACTGGGGGAGGTATGGCCCCTGTGCAGCAGGCTGTGCTGCACATGTACCAGCCAACCCGCAGCGCCCATCGGGAGATGGTTATCAGCGCACAGCTACTTGCATGGGGAAGGATCAATTTGCACTTCCACCCTTTTCTTCCTTTCCGGCTCCCCAGTGCTCCCAGCTGGGCACCCTGTCCACTGACCTTCTTCCAGCTGAACAGCCTGTTAACAACTTTGGTGAATAAAGTGTGCTGAGAAGTCCAGCTGGGTTAGTTTTCTAAAAGATTAGCAAACTATGTCAGCCTATGGAGGGGTCTGGCGAGAAACAGAGACAGAAAAATGATAGAAATAGGAAGATGTAGAACGTAATCTTCCAGAGCAGGTAGCTTTGGAAAGGTAGAATTAGTATAGAGGAGGCCTGCAAAGGGGATTGCCCTTTCTGCAGCTCCAGGTTACTAAACTGCCTTGCTCCTTTTCATGTAACTGCAGTGTAACGATCTAACACACCTTCGTGCTATACACTTAGCATGGGTGCACATTTTCATGTAAGTCCTGCAGACCATTTAATTATACAGAGGGCAAAAGGGATGGAAGATGACTGTGCCAAAACTTACAATATCTCGCAGAAAGGAAGAACTTGGCTAACTCATCTAACAGATTAATGACAACTATTAGTGGTTAAAGCACAAGTTATTACTATTATTATTCAGTCCTTCTTTTTTTTTTTTTAATCAAGTCCCATTGTTTTCATTCTATCTGTAATCACTTTCTGCAGATTTCTGTTGGCTTACAGGTATGATTATCAAAAGGAATGGCTGCCCTTTTCAGAAAATACAGCAGAAAGGATGTTCTCAATTCGTAATTCACATAGGGATCATTCATTCAAGGAGCTGGTGTATGTGTTCAGCCAAGTAACCAAAATATATCATAATTCCTATGGGGGCTTAAAAACATGTTTGTGTACACGACACCTGGAGGAATACTAGAGTGTAGGAGCAATTTATTGCCTGAAATAAGCTACTCCATTCATGAAAACATTGGTGACAAACAGCACACTATTAAAACTGGAAATAATTCCAGCTATTTTTTCATCTGTTAACAAACTATTTACATTTTATATATATTAGAACTATTCAGCAGATCTTTTGCAGCTTCTTAGAATGAAAGAATCAACAGCCTTGCACAAATTTCAGACAGCTTTATCTTAGTCTTCCAACAGTGAGTCTTTATCCTCTTCTTATGAGCAGGAGCATACCCCCCTATTTCATCTTATTGCTGTTAAACTTTTCAGGGTACAAACAGCTTTTCAACAGGTCTTGTCTGTAACTGTGAGAGTGTGTGAATGTAGGTGAAAATTTCTGCAAGTCAGTAAGGCAGTGTGGAGGCTGAGTTCAAATGCATGAACTCACAAAAGCATGTTCTTTGCCAGTATCAGTTGGTGTGATTACTTCAGCTGGAAGTTGATTCCAGCATTATGAGTATAATCTTCACTGTCAGGGATTTAACACTAAAAGGTCTTCCTGGCTTAGCTGAAGACATTAGAGGTAAAATCTAAAATGGAAGCTGGAAATCTTTCCTTCTAGTCCTTTACTGCAACTGTAATGTCAATGTCAGAAAGAAAAATGGAAAAAAATTTGGATTGCCTTTAAAACAACTCAAATTTTCACTAAAAACACTTTATTAATGCCAAAACCCACTGAGGTTCCACAGGTTTTGATACAATAATTTTGGCATACTAGTGAGAATGGCCACCTGATTGAAGTCCAAAATGTTCAAGATGATCTGAAGCTGCTGATCTAAAACAAAAGCATGCAGAACCTGCTAATTTTGTAGGGACAGCTAAGCAACTAGAATGATTTCTACTGACAGTCTTTAAGTAAGGCAGGAGATTTAGCTAAAAAATTGCCTGACATGCCAAGGTATTGAAAATTTTTAATCTTAATACTTGGCACTGGATTTCTGTAAATATAGTTGCAAAATTAAAACTTTAGTCCCCAGCTTGGCTGTAAATTGAGAATTAACTTATTAAGCCTGTTCATGAGACTTCTGTGTATGAAAGGAAACTCTGTGCATGAATGTATATATATGCAAAAAATGAAAATATCATGGCAGTGACCACAATTTAAACTACAAAAGCCTTCCAATTATTCGTATGAGCTTAAATTTCTACCTATCACTTCTTAATATTACTTACACATATAAATTTTCTATTTCATGAGGAAAAAAATAAAGAAAAAAAAAAGGTTAAACTATGAAAACAAACTTCCAGACGGGAGATTATAAATACAAACAACTAGAGTATGTATTAGAAATTCATACAGCAATGATAGGCTAAGAGTTTCAAGATTATAATCAGAAAAATGACAAAATCAGAATGTTTTCAGGAAATGATTGTCAGGCTTTATCAGCTATAAACAACTATTCGCAGTCCTTCTTCCTCAACTGAGTGTGCATCTGCTCTAAAATCTAAATAATACTGTTGTACACAGGGTGGCATCATGACTTCAAAAGCCATAGGCAAGACTTCAGGTGGGGAACAACATCTCCTGGTAGGAGGGAAGCAACGATATAAAACCCAAATCTCTCCTTGGTATTGATAATGTGGAAAGTGTGATTTCTGTGGAAAGATTAAATCACACTGAGAAATCTTTTAAACAGAATTAATGGGGAAGAGATGACAACTCAGAGACTCAAAAAGAAATGATGGTTAGAATCAAAAGAAAAGGGTGTTGGGAAATGGAAGCAAAAGAGACCACAGAAACAGGATTGCAGGATGTCAGGCTCCTACCCCAGGGCAGGCACACAACTGCACATGGATGCATACCCAAAACTCAGTGACTAAGATGTGGAGGGAAAGGTCACGAGACTGAAGTAAGCAGTGGATGACTAAAAACTTACAGTAGAGGTAGACAGGCAAGAGAATGAGATGAAGATGGGTCTCCTTGTGATGGCACAAACACATAGGGCTCTCATACAGAGGCAGGTGAGCTTGGCTTAAACAGGGAATGCCTTTTGTCTCAGTATTCATTAATGAGGGCTTTCTCTGTACTTAGGGATAGGATTCAAGAGCAAGGAGAATGACCAGAGGAAGATGAGTCCGGGATTACTGTGAGCTCTAAATAAGATCATGGATTGCACTCAGCTGTGCCAAGAAAGCTGGTTGATGTTCTTGCAAGGCCATTCTTCAAGAAAAGTCTGGGAGATTGTGGGAGATCTCTGTCCATAGGGTAAAAGCAAATGATGGATCAACCTCATAACTACAAGCTTTACTTTAGTCCCTGGGACAATCATGGAGTTGGTCCTTTAGAAGCACATTTCTGAATATGACGGAGGAAACGATGATGGGGAATTGTTGTGGTGGTTTGACCAAAAGTGACTCATGAGCAAATCAGCTGGATAGCTTCTGTGATAAAATAACTGAATTTGCAGACATGGAGAAAGCAGGAGCTATCTATCACTTAGGCTGACTTCAGCAAGGCTTCCAGCACCCTCCAACAATGTCCCTGTAGCCAAGCTGGATATTAGGGTGGGGAGATGCGTGCCCCACCAGGGGGGGTGAATATGGATTGAGTAGTTGGGCTCAGATGGGACAGCCACTGCGTCATACCTTCCTGGAGGCTGGTGCCCTGTGGGATCCCATAGGGGCTGCCCTGGGGTTGGTCCTGTGTAATGTCTGTATCCGTGACCTGGAAAGGTGACCGAGTGCACCTGGTCAGGTTTGCAGGGAGCACCAACCTGGGGTAGCAGAAATGTCCATGTGTGTGAGGGCAGGTCATCTGTACAGGTGGTGAGATGAAGAGGCCAGTGACTGAGGCAGGAACAAAGGGCAGCTCGGCCCTGGGGAGAGAGAGGGTTTCCAGCTGCCACATAATAAAGCCCTGAGCAATTTGGCTTGATCCACAGCTGAGCCTGCTAGAGGCAGTGTTGGACTGGGAGCCTCCCGAAGTCTCCATCCTGAATTGTCCTTCACTGTTACAATCTATAAAGTATCCAGTTCTCAGGAGACTAGTAACTTTTTGGCAGAAACAGCAGGGTGGCATTATTGTTTGGGGTTTTTTTGGCATAAATTGAACTCTAGGCAAAACCTCAAATTCTTGCAGCACACCATGCACCTGACTCAAAGTCAAAACAATGTGTTCAGTACTACAGAAATAAAACTACAAAAGTATTGGGAGTCCCAAAAAAAAGAAATTAATGTACTCACACATAGGGAGCTGATCTTTGATGCTGATGCTAGAGACTGAAAAGCTCAGAGTGATCTGGCTTGGGACTCCAGGCTTTTGTAGCTATGTGCTGTTCTAACTACTGGCTATCAAAGCCCACAGTTACTACAATGCTCCACTCACTGCCGCGAAAGCCCAACCAGAAGAAGATAGAGAAAGAATGCTATCTGGACATTATATTACCAAGTTCTGCCCCACACATTGTCAAGGCTCTCTTAGGAGAGGTAAACATGGCTGTTGTTCAAAATTCACAGATTGAGTTTAGGAAGACAAGATGACATTGATTCAGATTCAAAGTAGAGCACAATTCTGTGCCTTATAAATAATCATTTCAAACCTTTATAATAATCTAACTGAAAACTGAAAACAGTTCTAATTTACTAGCAGGAACAAGATCTGAAGGAAAGGAGCCATAACTAAAGAAAAAAGTTCTATTCACAAAGGTAACAGGATGCATCCACACACCTTTTACAAAATCCTGGTGACATTTTCATAAAAAAATATAATTATGCACATTGTTTATGTCACTTTTTTTTTGGTTTAAACTTTCATGTTTTATAGTAAACCATTTACAGTTAATTTGCTGTCCACAAAAAATGTTGTAAATTTCATTTCTGGACCATTAAATTTTAGACACACAGAAAACTTTGGAAACCACACGAAATGATGATTCTAATCTTTAAAATGCAGCAAGCTTACTAAATATGTGCTAGATAGAAGCATGTCCCTGTATCTACAAGCAAGTGAAAGGCGTGTGTTTTATCAGGCTACAGGAAGAACTTTACAGGAAACCAGTCTGAGATCCTGCTTCTCTAACAAATGACATGTGGGGAAAGATAAGATGATCATGAGCTTGCATGAGCCTGCCAATTAAGGCATCAGTAAACTCAGGCATGGTGACAACTAGAAGAAGGCAACTCGTAATTCTGTGTCATGGAAGTATTAGGAATGAATGTACAAGGAAAAGAATGACATGTCTCTCATACACAGAAGCAAAGAACAGCTAGACCAAAGAAAGTTAAAGGGCATACCTGAAGACTAAGAAAGATTGCAATGGCAACATAAGAGTTTTAAAACTTGTATTGTTGTATTAAAGCAAAAACAACCAGTAATAGTTTCTGGAAAAAACTGCTCATTGCTAAAAAATAGAGAAAGAAATAAGACTAAATGCAGGTTCAGGAATACTGAGCACTGGAAGGTCTTTATGGAAAAATGTTAACTGTAGAAGCAGAGGAAGCCCATGACCCTATTAAAGAAGACCCTAAGCTGAAACCCAAATTCAAATGCAAACCTGAAAGATAACCTTTTGTAAACGTTTTCACACTGAATTAAGGGCAGTTGTCAGTTACAACTAGAGTCAGGCATTTTGTTCTTTCCAGCATTCTCTAATTAAATGCTAATAAATTTCTTCTTATTCCAGCTAGCTCTACTGCATTGACATTGACAGTCCTGAATGCAATGAATAAGATCTATGGATTCTTTTACATGTTATGGAAATGCATGAACTTACTGAGTGACTAAACTTCTGTAAACAAATCTGTTGAACGTGCTTAACTAGATACTAAAAAGTAGTAAAGCAGCTTTGCCATTTGTTTGTCCACCAAGTAATAACCCCTCACTGTTTTCCAAAACTCTCTTCACAGTTAATTCTGGTTTGGGCTGACAGACTGTACAAAGGATTGAAGCTTGAAATATGCCTTGCAGGAAATATAAACACAGGTGAAAGAATGATAGAAATGCAGCCAATTTTCATGCTTACAGATACTCAGTTTAGGGTCAGGCAAGAGCAGACCACTCAAAGACAAATTACTGCTACTTTTTAACAAAGTATAAACATTTTTAATATAACTGTGTATGTTTGCATAACACTCCTGACACTTCCTGGTTTTGCAGTTTTATTTAGAAAAGCAGACAAACGAGAGAATCTAAGTGCTCCCCCAATCTCAAGAAAAACATTAAAGTACTAAGAAATGGTATAATATCTCATACAAACTGAATCAAAAATTTAATTCTATTCTTGGTCCAGTATCTGGTTCAGTACAGAAAAAAATAAAAAAAATCTTCAAACATGTCTTTTCATGATTTCCATTCTAAGCTACTAAAATGAGATACTAGAGCTGTATTTTTTGAACATGCAGAGACGTGAAGACTGATCAATATCTGCAAATTACATGGAATCTCCAAACAAGACCAAGAAACAGGACAAACTGAGTCTAATTCTTGATGATACTAGGGTTACACTTTCTCTTTTCACAGTAGGAGGGTATTTGATATAAGTTTAATGTTCTGTTTTATAAAAATTAGCACCTATTACTGCACTTTGTCCTTCATTAACAGCAGACTGAAATTAAGATGAAGGTTCCAAATCAAAATGGTTATGAGGTCAAGAATAACCTGACTTTAGAATATAAATTTAGAAAATGTACACACACACATTCAAAAAGCTTCTGTGGAATCTTTTTTAGTTATAGTAACATATAACAAAATTCAGTTCTTTTACATAACCGCAGTGCATAAATTTCTGTATTTCCTTTTTGACATCCGTTATCTGCAAGGCTGTTGCAAATAATGAGCTCTCATCAGTGCTTGAGGAGCTCTTAGGATTTCTATGCTAAAACAAGTGACCTATATTAAGACAACAGTGTCAAAGAAGATCCATGACTATATACAGAAGGTTAACCAACACCTAAGTAATACATGAATTGATCCACAGCAACTGTTGTACTGATAGAATACATAGAGGGTCCATGTTCCAAATCCAGAAAAGTCTACTAATGATCAAAAATACTTCAAGAAAAATGCTGTGCAGATTCATAAAAAATAGAGATAAAAATATGGTCTTTACCATAATTATTGTTGCATGAGCACATATGTGAATTAGTGGCCAAAAGAAAATGTAAGTGCCACTGATAACACTGCACTCTTACTATTTGCAATTGCTGTTATAGTTTATATCAGCTATATGTAAATCTTTATAAAGCTGTGTAAACTGTGCTTGAACTAAATACATGTGCACATTAATACATACATGGCAAACATATGTGTAGCATCTTCGCATATGTGTGTATATGTGTGTGTGTGTGTGTATATATACACTCACATAAATATATACATATATGGCAATACACAGATATGATCCAACAAAGAGAATTTGTAAACGTGCATTTCACAGATGTGAAAAACTAGGTTAAATTTTTTTACCAGGAGAGAGCTGTGCTGAGTGGCAAAACCAGACCAGATTAAAACAGCTGGGGTAGTGCTGCTCTTGGGGCTAATGGCATTTTGAAAGATTTTGTGTGTATGTATCACAGGAAATTTTTTTTTTTTTATAGCAACTAATGGTCTTACACAAGGTGCCTCATTGAAAAGAGAAAACTGGTAAGACACAGCAAAATGACATTTAAGGAATTGCTTAACCTAAAACCAGCAAATCCATTAAAGGCCCAGATGCCATTTGATGATGGATTCATGGCTGAGGAAGGTGTTAAAACCAGGTGAAAACACTACACCTGTGAAATGTCAGTCTGTTCTAATGAGATTTTGGCAGCATACAATCCAGAAAACTGACTCATATGGACTGCTATGACCATCTAAATAAATTTGTTGTATTTTAATCCAATTCTTACCTATCAGAAGGTAGGTAGATACACCAATAAATTCCTACCGCATACTTAAGAATTGCTGGCTAAAGTGGGATGTATTTTCTGGGAAGACAGTCAGCCACCTAGCACTTGTCATATTGAATCATGCAGCACTAAAGTAGTTCAGCAGCAGCTGTAAAATTATAAAAGAAACCTCACTGTAAAAGCTCTGTTTCTCAGTGCTCTTGATATTTCAGAGTTGTGTTTCACATTAACTGGAAACTTAAGAAAACCTCAACATATAACATGGGGCAAGAAGGAAGGCAGACAGGATATTAATTATTTCCACCCTGTGGACATAAAGACTAAAATATGTGAACTTTGGAAAACTGGTAAGAGTAAAAGAATTGCTTTGAAACAGCAGCAGTTTTGTCTGTCTGCACTGGACATGATGACAATGATTATTTTTCAACATAAAGCCTGTATTGCATTGGAATAAGGCATATAATACTCTATAGAAATAAGAACTTTTCATCCATTTTTAAAACCCTGTCCAACAACATTATCTGATGCTTTTATGTTTTTGTGTTACGGGAAACAGAGAATAATAATACTCTGCTTGCTTTCACACCGTTCAGTTTTACAGGACGTCTACATCATATCCCATTCACTTACTTTTTTTCAGGTTCATGAATAACTATCTCCTCATACAAAAGATGTTCCACATTTTTGCCCTTGTCTGTACTCTTTTTTACATCTATGGTGCACCTCTTGAAAAGAACAGTACAGGAGACACTTAGTACTCAAAGGGTGAATTTATATTGTGGTTTGTTCTGGTCTCTTTCCCAGCAGACCCTATGATTCTTCAGTGTCAGTATTTCTGGCACACTACAGCCAACCCTATTAACTAAAATAATAAGGAGGCAACTGAAACCACAGACTAACCAGGGTCCTAGAGAGCACACTGGGTTTTTTGGTGTAAGGACATTCAGTGCCTCCACAAAAATCCAGACAAGGCTGAATCAGCTTATTTTCAACCAGTTAAACCTTGGTTATTAGGAAAAGCTAAGATCCAGCTGGACTTAGTTGTTCCAGTTCATGCAAACCATGTAGAATTCAGACTGGCCTGCAGATCCACTTGGTGCATCTGCATTCTTCCCAAGGACTGTTTTGTAAGGTGAGGTGCGGACATTATCTTGTGTTGTTAGTTTGCACCATAAGATCCTGAAACTTGTGATGCTTGGGAACAAGTAAATAGATGATGGAACCAAGAAGGATTTTACTATTCTCAATTCTTTCTTAATTGAAAATTGCCCAAATGGTTGAGCTGTCACTGGAAATAGTACAGCTAATCTATCCCAGAAAGATAAGCCCCTCTGTGATCTAGTGAAAATCTCCAATGTCTGGCAGGTCTTTACTGAACAGAGTAGATACTATCCTCTATTAATGCTAGGACACTGGGCAACTAGGTTCACTTTTGCAGAGAAAAATTATATAAGCAAATGGAATGCCAAGGAAATTGCTAATGACAGAAAACCAACCAAAACTCAGTGAATCTGGTTTCTGTATCTCCAGATTCTTCTTCCACTTGAAATACGCAGAAAACACTCCTTCTTTGCCTCATCAAAGCACTACGAGGCTTACCTTTATACTTAGGTGGTACCTTTTTGGCAGAAAACTATTACTGCAGTATGTGGCTCTGAAGCCACTAGGAAACCTAAAAACCTGACTCTTTTTACCACTCATGCTGGTCTAATAAAGTCAGTGTAAGCACCAGAATGCCTGATAGAAGGGCAGATGTTACCCAGTCTTGATTTGGATTAGTATACAAAGGACAACTATTAAGAAAATTCAATCTGCATAGAATTTTATAAAATTAAGACAATGAAGAGTTCTACTGAAACATCTCAGCATGCATAAATACTATCTTAACATCATCCCTACACAAAATACTCTCTAGTTCATTGCACAGAATAAGATTAGTGTTAAATAAATAAAGGGAGTGTCTTGTCTCTTGATATTATTATTGCTATTGTTTCAGAGAATGACTATTTTGTATTTATTTCTATTGTTCCTTTAATCCTCACGTCAACAAGTTTTGCCAATAGTACTAAAGGTGTTTTCTAAAGCAAATGCTTCATTTGCACAGGAATTTCAAGCAACAGAAAAAATTGAGACAATCCAAAATCCACTGACTTGGTTTGAAAGGTTTCTCCATTTACAATACTCATTATATCTATGGAGATACACACAAGCAGAATCACAATTTTAGTACATAGCAATCATAAGGCCTACAGCAATTCTCACCCTCATCTTTAAGAGATAAATAAGTCAGAGAAAATTCTCCAATTAAAATACCTTCTTACATTTCCGGCGTTATTCCAGTGTTTCTCCAGTTGAGAATATGCTCTTGAAAGGGAGAATATATTTTTTTTAATTTGGGATGACTCAGAGAAAAGTACAACTCAAAGAGACCTCAGAGTCATCCATCGATCACATCACCTAAACCTAAATTAGCTGTACTTATGCCTTACTTGATTGACTAAGCTACTTCAACCCAGATCATCGGTTCAGCTAGTTCCTTATCTGTAGAGTTACACTTTATTTTCTAATATATTATAAAAATCACTTAGCAGTTTGATTTCATTATGCTTTTGCTGACTGACTGTGGGAACGAGGTGTACCTTACTGCAAAAGGTTTTTCTTGTTCCCAAAGACTGCTATACAGATATGCTGTAGACAGGTACATACTATGACTTACATGAACAAATCCTACTTTTGTACTATTTTAACTGTTACTAGAAAGCTAAAGTTTGGACTACTGTATCTCTACAATGAAGTACAGACCCCAGGTTTTTCTTGCTAAAGAATAATTCTGCAAGAATAATATCAAAACTTTCAGAAGTAGAAAGCAAAACTCCCCATGAATCAGAAGCTTGATACAGATGAGTGAGAGGGACATCTATCTTTAGCAACAAAATGCTATAATTCTTGATAGTCTCAATCAACTTCCTGACAGAATCGGTAATATGGATTTCTGTTTTGCTGTCTTTGCTCTTATCTTTCAGTTATAAGGCATAAGCTAAAGCAAAGTACCTTGCTGAACTTTTGAGGCATGAAAAAACCAGTATTTCTTCCTTATTTTGTCTGAAAATGTAGCCGCTGAATTAGATTTTTTGGTGCTCATCAGGGCTAAATGGTTTGCCTCTCTGTGTGCCCTTTTTTTCCATCTCTGGTTTATGATCACTGATAGTCTGTCAGAAAGGCAGAGCTTCACTTCAAGTATTATATTTCACTATATTAAACCTGATAGCCTTCAAAATAATTTCTAGTAGTGTGTCCAAACAGACCTCCTCTCATCACTTGGCTGCTAATCCTTGCTTTTTTCCAAAACATTAAAGAGTATTGAATTCGAAATAAGAAATCTTTCCTTTCTGAACAGAATAAGCTTATCATTGTCCTATAGCTACAGAGGATATTTTTGTCACGTTTTTAGACATTCATTTCCTTTTACTGTATATGATACAGTGTTTTGGTTGCAGAAACTTGTCATGTATCATGTGGCTGGATGCATTAACTTGTGCCAAATGCTAAAAAGTTTATTGGTGGCTGGGTCAAGAAATTCGGAAAGGCCACCACAGTAATATGCTGAGCAGACCTTTTGTTGTCTATCCCATAAATCTATGCTTATTTAAAAAAATGGTAACATTGCTAACCCACCACAGGATTTTGTTTAGAGGATTCAGATCTTTAATTCTCTTTGTTTCACTCCTAACTTTGGATATAACCCCATTTTGACCAACCCTTTATATGACCCATTCCCTGGAATGAGCTGCAGCGAATGTCAAAAACTTCAAGTTGTGTGGCATGGCATTTTGAAAAATAAACTATGGCTATCAACCACGAAGCTTTTATAATCAATGCTCCATTTATGTTTTCTCATATAGTCCATGAACAAAAAGTGAGTCTTAGAATGATGTGCTGAACAAAACAACCAATTAATAAAATTGTAAAGAGATGTTACTGTTGGCTACTTTTCAAAGACCATTGAAAGCGCATGCTTCTGTGCACACCTGCAGCAAAAAGAACAAGACATTTGATTGCCTAAACACAGAAATTAAGTATACAGGACAGAACAGATAATGATGCTTCCGGATACATTTCCGTCTCTCACAAAAAAGATGTTAATGACAAGGATTCTGAACAAAGAAATGGGATTTTATGCCAGGCCCAAAGAAGGTGTATTGGCAAAAAGGTGAAGAAGGCCTAAATTATTTTAACCAAAAAGATGTTCTAAGTGACCTGGGAAAAGCATAAGGAGACATATTATTCATCATATAACAGGAGTAGAACAATAGAGTAGTTAATATCTAAACATGAAAATCTTTCATCCAAGTATGTTGCACAACTTAAACTAAACATACCTAGTCCTCCAGAGTTTTATAAAAATATTTATATTTACAATTAAAATTGACAAAGGAAAACAGGTAGACCTCAATTCTCCCTTTCTAATGGGAATTATTATTAATAACGGATTTGTTCAAAATGCTGTATCTCTATTAATGAGTCACTTCATGTTTCTTCAGCTTGTGTCATGAACTTTTTTCAAAACTAAAAACTCAGATGTAAGTGTCCCTGCATCAAATTGAGTATAATTAGGTCTGTTTATGTGAAAAAACCTCATCAGGTGCAAAATTCAAAAAATAATGACAATATGTCTATGGAAGAAATTTTTTTTTTATTTGAATCTATCCACCTAGTGCTATCTATGCATCTGACAAGTTAATTGAAAAAAGCCCAAATCAACTTTTCCTTTCTTCAACTTAATAAAGAATTTTGCATTCAACTATGTGTCCAATCAGTGTTAATAATGGCCACATAGTTGATCACACAATTATGCAAGAAATTAATGAAAGTAAATAAATTAAGTGGAATCAGGTGAACATTTGGGAGGGCAAGCCAAGCATCCTCAGCAAATACAAACTGCCAAAATTAACAGACTGCAGCTCATACCTTATTGAACCATGACAGCAAACATTTATCAAAAAAAGGAGAAGAATAACCCAACAATAGAGACAACTCCTGCTTCTTAAATTCTGAGTGAATAGTCAGGTAAGTTTATCTAAATTAACTAAAAAAAGCAACAGAGGGCGGAAATACTGAAAGGAATACAGAGGCTAAAACAAGGATTCCAAATTCACTAAAACACAGATGACCTTAAAATACCTGGACAAATACTATATGTACAGACAGCTATTAAACCTTCCTGCAAGATTGCAAACCAAACTATATCAGTCCAGATCTGGCTTAATACTGATCCTTCAAAACCTTGACAAAAAAAGCAGTATATCTGAATGTGTTCTGTAGACAGCAGAATTCATTCCTGATCTTCTTGTCAGGTAAAATATTACCTCATTTGGAAAGATAAGCCCTAACATTACAGTATTTATTCTGGAATATACTACTACCCATCTAGTTTAGGCTGTAACAAATTTAGCTACTATCACAGGCAAAGGTTTGCTACAAAAGGGTATTACAGACTCAGTAAAGCTGCTGCAGTGTGTTCGTAACTAGATTTACAGATGTTACTATGGATAAACAATTGCCTTTAATGTGGGATGAAAATTACCCCAAATGGCAATTAGAAGGAAGTAGACCTTGGCTGCAGAATACAATTCCTTACTGTGGTATCCATATTGCATAGCATTTATTCCAGTTGTTGCTCTAATTTTATGACACTGTATTTCCACAGATACCATGTGCAATACTGACCATAATAAAAATGGAAGAAGCATTCTGCCTGAACATGGGAGATTATATGAAATATAAAATATTTCAATGTTAATGAGGAAATATTATGCAAATATCGTTGGCATTTTACTTGCTTCTTACCCTCTATCCATACACCATTTAATTGGCAAACAATGACATTGACCGACTGTGTGATAATCAGGTAAAGCAATGGATTTAGTGTAAGATGGAACATGAGAATATAATTTAGGGTTAAGTGTACTGAGATATCTTTTTTTTTTCCATTTGGCTATTGTAAGAAAAGTTAAAAATGGGAGTCAAATAGGAAGCCAAGAACGGGGTGCAATGCCTCCTTTCACTCCATTCTTTCAAACACCAGACATATTATCCTACAAATTTCATGCCGCTAATTTATGCCACTCCTTCATGGCCCTAATTAAACAGAGAAAAATGAAATCAGGTAAGAAATATTAGTTACCCTGTTGCACAGGACTGAAGCAAAGCTCTTTTTTTACTAGACAAATATCTCTATTATGGTTATGCAAAAAAAACAAACACCAAAACCAACCAGATACTCTTTTTGGTGCAGTCTGATGTACGCCTAAGCAACTGGAGGCTTTGCCTGAAGGGACCATATCTCACCTCCCATCTTGGAACAACCTCTTGTTTGTTGTTCTAGCAAGTTTCCATAGATATGTGTATTTTAACAATACTCAAACAGATCATAAATTTCTTACACTTTCATTTATCTGCATAGTAACTCTCAGTGGACACTTTACTGACTATCACAGTAATAGCTACTACACGCCAAAATAATGGAGTGCAAATGAGAATGCTTTCCAATGTGTAAGAATTAAACATTTAACCTAGATAATAAATAATCTATATTATTTTTGGATTTGGATGTTGCTATTCTATCAAACTTCCACTAGTTTAAAAGAACTATTAAAAATTCACAGTGAGAGACAAGAATAAAGACAGTTTTTAGAAAATTTTATTAAGTTCTGTTGTGTACAGACTGCCCAACTACCAATCCAAGATCAGCTTCTTTGTCTTATGAATATACATGATACAGATGGTGAAAAGTGAAGTAAATGCAGAAGGCTAAGAAGCATTTTTCCTCATAGTAGTGTTGATCTAACAATAATCCTCCTAAATGAACATCTAGCTGTAAGTTAGCAAAGAAGTTAGCAAAGAGTTTGTGTAGAAGGCCATGAAATGAGAAATTTCCTTTAATCACTCCTCTTGCATTTGGGAAACCTGTAACAGAAATTTATGCATTTCAGTTCTTCCTGCAGGAGCTGGGGCTGAACTTTCTTATCACAGGCAGGGTGAGAGATGGGGATGAGATATCTCAGCCACCCTTAAACACAGTATCAAGAGGTTTTCTGTGAGACCTTTATTACTGCAGCAAAGTCAGTAACCTTTCTGTTTTATGTCAGGTCTCATATGAGCCGAAAAGAAAGGGAGAGGACAGGGAAGGAGAAGGGAGGGCAGGACTTATGTAATTGATGTACCAATGCGTAATGCAATGTTAAGGCTGAATCCTGCTGCTTCCAATGTGATGGTTGCTCTGGAGGCATCAATTTAAAAAAAAACACTTCATGCTCTTCTTGTTTATAGTTTAACAATCTCTAATTGAGATCTATTCTAGCTGTACAGACCATTTCTGCTTCCTTTTATGAAATCCACTGCTGCCTAAAATAGAAATAAAAGCCATCTTGTTATTATAACTATTAAAACTATCTGTCCATAAAAATTCCTGTAAATTTTGTCAAACTACCACTAAAAATACAATTCTCAAGAACCACTTTACTGGAAATGAACAACACTGAAAATATGTTGTTAATCTTTGATTTTCTTTACAGCAATCTAACAGCATGACAGATATTTTAATGTGATGATTCGTTGTCACATTAAAGTATCCTCAGCCCTTTCCATGGGACACAGTTGAGGCAAATGGCAAAAGTCCATGAAGGTGTAGACAAGAGGAAGCCTGCAGAAAAAAAATAGTGAAAAGACAATAAAAAATTCCCCCGGGACTACAAGTCAGAGAGGAGTTTGGGAACTGATTAGAAGAAGAAAGACAGCTGACAGTGCTTTGTGGCATTTCTTTCAAGGACAAGAACATCAATTCTGTCAGCTGCAAAATGGTTCAGATTGTTCACCCTTCATCTCCGAGCCTGCATGTCAGGGTGTGAATTAGGGGTGATATTGCTACCTGTTCCCATGTGCTTCCCTCATCTCTCTTCTTTTTCACTTTTATACACTTACTACTGTGTCCTTTATAGGTGGTCTGAAATTGGAGAAGCAGTGAGATGTACCAATTCATCCACCCTGTCTGCTGATCACTGCAAGGAATTGTCATGGTTGTGTGTGACCCAGCACAACTCTATGGCAACAATTGGGCTGGAAAAAATTCTAAAGCAATGTCTGCATCTTGGTAGGCAAAATTCACTCTTGTACATAGAAAAATTGAAAAGAAAAAAACTCCACTTCATAAACCCAGTAACCCTACACTGAGAGGCGATTTCTTCTAGCAGCAGCTACTTTCGGGTACAAAAAAATATTTTGGCGTCTTTAAAAATTTTTGTTCTGCCTTTTACTTTTTTTTTAAGGTTGCCCCTAGATATATTATTAACAGAATACTGATGAATAGTTTTCATTTGATGCCATACTAGTTTCCTTATACAATATGTGATTTACACGGCTAAACCAATACTATGTCAATATACAAGCAATTCTTATATGTCAGTGGTCTGAGGTAAAAGTTCATGTAGTATGCATTTAAATATTACAGAAATAATAAAAAGAAACCACAATCACCTTATAATTTTGTTTTAACAATTCATGTACTTGGTTCTTCCTAACAGGTATCATCTCTGTGTCTTATTATGTTGTTCCACAGTCACACAGACAACGAGAAACAAAGGTTCTTTATTTATACTTTCAAAATCTTCAGCATCAAAACTAGAAATATGAGTAACTGAATGATACCAGGTGAGAATGTCCTATCTCTGTAAGTTGATAGTGAGGAAACATACCATGATTTTCTTGGTCTTGTGCTTGTATTCATACATTATTTAGGTGGCTGGCAGAGTAGGGCAACTTCTTTACAGTCCTGTCACAAGGCTGAAATTAGCTATTTACATTTAGTATACTGCTGCTAGAGGAAAGGAGTATTCAAGTGTCTCCAAAATGCACAGTGCTAATTTAGACCAACCTAGTATGAGTAAAAAGACCTCTAATCAGCAGCTCTGTGATGGTCAGTATTCATTTAGTCAGCACTTGATCTGATACCCAGGTTTGCAGCAAATATCTCAGGACTCATTAAAAGCAGCAGGTAGATTTGAATATTCTCTCTCTACAGAACTAACAACATGTCAATCTTGGCAGGTAAAGACAGGGTTGTTTGTGCATTTTTGATATTTAAATTTCTTCTCACTCCTTCTCAGCACACAGCATTATAAAACATTCAGCTCTCAGGCAGCTTCAAACCTGCCGTTTCCTTTCCAAATGAAAAATTAACCTCCAGCAGGTTATGGTAAATATCATGTCCAATTTCCATATGGCCAAGCCAGGTAGCAGAATGATAAGCACACTGGTTTTGGGAACCCTGCTACTTTTTAGCTGTTGCCTGGATGTAATGTTTCTCTCCCTCCATCTCTTCTGTACTCTCCCTCTCCCCTTCTTCTTTCTCCATTTTTCTCCCTCTTTCTCCATCTCTCACTCATACATGCACACAGAGAGTCAACTGCTATTTATACAGGCAGAACAATCTTAGCATAAACAGCACTGAATAATAGGAGAAACATGTCAAAACAAAAAGTCCTTGCCCTGCAATCTGATGAACAATAACACAGTATAGTACAGACTCATAGCAAGGATTTACTGAACAGCAAGTGGTCCTATTTATAAAAAATTGATTTATATTGAGAATAAAGCTATCCCTTACAAAATACTAATAATCAATTAATACATAGCAAGATAAGACACCTACCTTTGCTGTATTATGTTAACAGTTAGAAAAAAATCTGTCATTTTTCTTCTATTTCTATGCAAACTTATATTTATTCTTTTTAATTTTATGTTATTCTAACAGATGATCTGCCTGGCTTAATGATCAAATTTCTGTCTCACAAAGAATTAAATGCTGTGTGCTGCTGTTTCCACAGTACATTGTCATCAGCTTTGCCCCAAAAATTGCGAAAAGAGATAGCTAGAAACATTGTATGTAATTTACTGGATAGAAAGAAAAACAAAAGAAAACAATGCAAGTGAAGTTTTCCTGCTATAAGTGCATTGGTCTAATTGTTCACTGACTCTCACTGGTACATCCTAGACCCTTGTGATGCCCCATGGACCAGCTCTGGCACTTCCCCCAAATGGACTCACAAACATCAAATAAAGCAATTTGCCTTTCTTGTCAGGTTAACATCCTGACAGTTTAGCAAGATGAATCAATACCCTGAGTAGTCAAATAAGCACTGAAATCACTGCACAGGAAAAAATCAGCATGGAGTTTGGTGTCAGAAAATAGTTGGTAAAGTACAGGAAGGAGAAAGGGGAGGCCTTTGACAGTTGTGATTTGCTAGATCATATCTGCCAGCTTGTGAAGCCTCACCATTAATTAGGACAAGAAAAATTGCATTAAATAGAGAGGCATATCCTTTCATCTTTCCAGAGGTCACCTTACAGTTTCAGGTTATGTGTCATCCTCACGGAGAAAAGATTACATTCCTGGAAGATGAATATGTCCAGCTGTATTTAGTTCTTCAAAGAGAATTAAAAGTTGATTCTAGATATAAAAGCAAAAGGTATTTCCCAAGTTATTGTGACAATAAAATCTGACACACTTAAATAGAAAAAACACCAGCAGAAATGGTTTCAAAAAATGTTAGCAGCCCTCTTTTTCTTTTGTTTGTTTTCCTGCCTGCCTTGTTCCCAGGTTCATCTGCATGCTGCTGCCTAGTTGACTGCAGTAATGGAAAATGGTGTGGGTAGCAGGGCAGGAAGCAATCTCCCCTACAGGTCTCAGTTCTGAGCAATGCCAGCAAATGAAGATCCTGGAAGAATCCTGCTCCAAATGAAATTTATACAGTTTCTTCAACTGCTTCTTTGTGGAGTTAGTGAAACAAAAGCATTTATTTGCTTTTTTTTTCTGTCTATTGCCTCTATGTCTGTAGTGGTGATACAAGTTTATTTTTAATTAAGGGCAGTCCCAACATACATGAGTACTAAATACTAACCAGTGACACATCTTAAGGCCATATAAATCTTAGCCAGCACAACATTAAGCAGAACAGGACAGACGATGAAACCATAAAACCAGGTTCATGCATTACTTGGCAAATCGACAGCATGAGTATTTTATGCAGGAATTGCTGAAACTTCACAATCCAAATTTTCAAATAAGAGGAATTTTGATAGGTATTACCATTTTATAGAATCAGTGAATATCCTGAGCTGCAAGGGACCTACAAGGTTTATTGATTTCCTGTCCCTGCACATGATGTCCCCAAGAGCCACACCATGCGCTCAAGAGTATTGTCTAAACCTTCTTGAATTCTATCAGGCTTGGGGCTGTGGCCACTTCCCCGTGGAACCCGTTCCAGTGCCCCAACCACCCTGTGGGTGAAAAATAGAGAAAGGATCATTGTCTGCCCTTTTATTTCTCCTCATGAAGTGTAGACTGCAACGAGATCTCCTCTTCTCCATGCTGAACGGACCAAGTGATCTCAGCTGTTCCTCATATGGCTTCACCTCAAGGCCCTTCAGCATCTTTTTTGCCCTTCTTTGAACCTTCTAATAGCTTTATAGCTTTCTTATATTGTAGTGGCCAAAACCACACACAATATCCAAGGTGAGACCCCACCTCATGCAGAGCAGAGCTGGGCAATGACTTTCTGTGAGGCCGGTCTCTTTCCCCAGTGTGTACATACATCCAGGGTTGCCCCATCCCATGTGCACAATCTGGCACTTTCCCTGGTTAAATTTATTCAGATTTTATATTTCCTAACTGTTTTCAAGGTCTGCATAAACCTTCAATAGGTGTCAAGGAACACATTTATTTAAATTATTAACATTTTTTGTGTAAAATGTTAATATTTTGAAGAAAAACAGGGATAAAATTCCTGATCTAAAATAAATTTGAATTCTGGAAACTCCCAGGTTCTATTGCATGTTAGCAAAACTCTACGTCCTTGCATAACTGCAGCTTCCCTAATTCATTTTTTTCTGTCACTTTATTATTATGCTTTTTTTTTCAAAAATGCTTTTATTACTTTCCATTCTTTCTTCAAAGACCAGATCTTTGAGACAAAAAGAAAAAAAAAAA
>VXAD01001107.1:136303-270893 GCA_013399195.1 Dicrurus megarhynchus
AAAAAAAAAGAGCACTAGAGGAAATAAGGAGTTCCTCTTTCTGCCAAGGCTGCAGGAGATTTTAGGTCAGAAAGGAGTTTAAACTCACAGCAACAGAATTTTACATAAGGCAGAAGGCTTGGCTTTCATCCTGAGGTGTCATCTAGCATTCTGCCAGATATAACATACATCTAGTTTCTTGACCTTCTGGAAATTTAAAGAGAGCTTTTTTTGTCCCATGTTACCCACTCAGTATACATAGGAAGCCAACACATAAGATGTGTCCCAAGTTCTGAATCCTCTCTGGAGCACATCTTTCCTTGTAAAAACTCCACCATTTTTCATCACCCCAGAAACCCCTCCCAAATCAGAGTTTCTTACCATGGTATTAAGTTATCCCTTTTCACCCAGACTAGAGCTATAGTCCTCTAGAGATGCTTTTCAGAGCAGTTTGAGTGTCCTGAGCCACATGCTCCAGAAAAACGTGAGTCTGATTGTGATGCTCATCCATACTCACAAGGCTCTGCTTGTGGGGCTTTCTATCACTGTCACCTCTGGAGAGCTTAGCCTGAAGTGTTCTACCTCTGGGCTTTGTACTCTGGCATGCACAAACACCATCCTGACGACTGTACGTCCCACACCCGAATCATTCCCAGAAGCTAAACTACCATTGAGAACTGTGCATTGTAGCAACAGTCATGATTTCCTATATCACGTTAGACGACTTATCTGTCTCTAGCCATAAACATACAGTTGCAAATTTGTCTCTTTTACAAAACCTGAAGTAGCAAAAAAGAAATGGCATGAATGGGAAAGCATTCCCTCTAGGTACAAAGAAGAACATAAAAAGTAAGAAGCCAACACAAATAAAAGGAGAAGGGCTTGATTGTCATTCCAGTATGGGTGTATGTAGGATGTTTTGTACACTTAGACGTGCTGCCATTACAATTCAAAAAGAATGCATTTAAGATAAAAATAACCCTAGAGACTTTTGTCAGTACCCAAAGGTAGAAAAAAGACATTGGAGGAAAGTATTCTTTCAGAGATCGCTTGTGGAAAAAACTGCTAATGCATAGATACAGTAAAGGACAACTTTCAAATGCAACCTTGACAATGTCTCTCTATAGAAAATTGAATTCAGTACATCTTTATGCTTTTTGTTGCAAAAGAATGGTAAGCAGTAATACAAATGGTTGATACAATAATGTCTATTAAAAACAAAAGATCAATCATCACACAGCTGTGAGTGAACAGCTACAGCAATGGCAAATTGATCATATTACAAGGGGTGAGCTACCTTTTTGACCGTCAAGAGCAATTGCATAATCCCCAATTAAAAAAAGATATTAAAGCACACAGGAAAACACCTGCAGAATTCAAATGTATTATTAATTTGCAAAATAAAAATGGTGTTTATTATATTGAAATAGAAAGAAACAACACTGCTGGAAAAACTGAAGGTATTCATCATACCTTTGAGATAGGTATATTACAAAGCAGTTAGAAGCAATGAAGCAAATGAATCTGTTTCAGAAATATACATGGAAACTGGTATTACTATTGTCGACGTCAAAAGTAAATGACTCATGCAGCTGATATAAGCCCTTCTCTGCAGCTAGTAGGAAGAAAAGAGAGGTGTTCACAGCACTCAGAGATAGCTCTCTGATACAGATCACCCTTTTTTATTTGCCTCTGGACAGGCTTAATTTGCCTGAACAGTGTCATGAGAAGGCTTCAGAAGTACCAACATGTCATTGCCAACCAAAATGAGGAAAGTCCAGGTACCTTCTTTAACTTTCTCACTTTGGAAAATTTTTGTCAAACAGAAAGCTGGTCCTTCCCACCATAACAGGACTAAACTAATCTATTTTATTCTTACATGGTGAGAGGTGGCAGATAGGCAGATGAAAGAAACCTTACACTGGGTTAGTTTAAAATTTGCTTGCTATGCTATCAGATGAACATAAGAGTTGACATCAGGGTGGAAAAGGATATTAGCCCTTCCTTCTCCTCTCCCCCCCATTGTAGTACCTTTGAAATTGGCTTGGAAATGGATTGTTTGAAATAAAAATATTTCTCATTAGCAGCTGGCTTTGGTGAGGCTTCCACTGACATAATGCTGGAGTCAGTCTTGAGCCTGGCAATTGAATAGTATGTTTTAACCCTTTTTGTACCTAACTATTGCCAAACTATCTGCTAGAGACTTCCTTCTCTTCTCAGAGAAAGCTGAAAAGAAATGGAGTTTTGTAGAACTCCTGGAAAGGTTGCTTCTTCCTCTTGTAGGCATTCTTTTCACAGTGCAAGGTCTCAGACACTTGTATTCTTCTCTTTCTAGTTCTCCATTTGCTTTCCTGTTAGTGGCAGATAAGCATAAGATTAACTACTCCTTTATATTCTTTGTCACCTATACTTATCAGTGGGGACTCAAATTCATGACCTTCTTCCTATATATTCTACATGCTGGGACACCTCTTGTTCTTCAAATCCTTTATATTTAGGACTTTCACTTCCTACCACTTCTTTTCATGCCTTGGTGCCTTCATTTGTCCCCAAAACTACAGTGTTGTAGCAGATATTTGTACAGCTAACCTATCTCATTAACCCTCTGGTTCAACTCCAAGATTCAGCATCCTTCTCAAAGAATTGCATAAGCTAATTTTCCATGTTGTTACTAGACAGTACCACAGAGTTCCTGGAGGCCATCATGATCTCCTGCTTTTCTTGAGAATTTATAACAACGCTCTTCGGGCAGAAAATTAGGAAGGGTAATTTTTGGACTGGTTGAGTATGCACTTGTTTAATGCACTACTAACTCAGAGCCACATTTTAAAATATTTATGGCAACTCCTGTCATTTGCATGAACTGGAACTGTTCATCTACAAGATCTGAATGCAGATCTCTGACTGCAGTCATGCGCAGCTGTCTTCAAGGTGCAAAGCAAATTGGTACAGTCAGTTTTCTAGCCTGTGTAAACATATTCACACAGTTAAATAATAAATTCTATTTTGAGACTCATTTATTTGGATGTGCTATATTTGGCATATTTTTAACCTTGACCTGAGACAGCAATTTCTTCTTGGTATCAGAATATTAAAAAAATCAAATAATTACTTACCTTTGGCAAAATAATTTTATTGTCTTTGTATACCAAAATTCTCCTAGAATTTTACTAATATTTTTCTTTTTTAAATATACTCAGAGTCAGAAAGTTTTTGGATTTTTTTGAAAAGTACAGCTTTCTATCTCTTTACGACATATTAGAGATGAATTAATTTAAAAATCCCTGGCTAATTAACAAGACACACAGTGCTTCTAACCCTTTAAGTACACAATAATTTAACTTCATTTGCTGTAATTGTATTATCAGTGTTTTCCACCAATGGTAGGTATTACAAGCATTGAGTTAATCACATTTCTATAACCAATCATCATATTTCTTTATTCCATTTAATTGATTGCTGTTTTCTGGATTCGATAACACCATCTATCTGGTCTACCTACTGTCCACATCCTTGTACCTCATGCAATAGTTTTACATAAATTATGCCTAATTCACAAATCCACTGTGCTGTAAACAAAACAATTAACATTTATTATTTCTCAGTGTAGTACATCCTGTTAGTCAGCCCTAAGACCATGGAAAGACAGACCTAACGTACGCGTCTAACAGAACAGCTTCCTCCCAACTCTCATGCCCCTGCTTTTTTTTTTGGGTCATATTTAGTAAAGCACATGATTCATTTAAAGCCTAGGAGTTGTTTGCATTTAAATTATATGCCTAAAAATACTGAGCATTTGCTTATGTGTCCTGTGAATACAGAATCTAGGACTTGCATAGAAGAAAGTTAACTTTTTCTGTGAAACAACTCAGAAAACAAACAGATGAAAAAAAACCCACAACCCCAATACTAATTAAACAGTCTAAGGGTGAGAAAAGTATTCCAGTTGATTTGAAATCATGTATGAAAACAGATTATGATAGATATTTAACAACTGCTTAACGATGGAATATATTTGTAGCCATCCATTTTTCAGTCATTCCAAATGAGTGTGCTCTGGGACTGGATTTAACACATCCGTTTGACGAGAATATCCAATTCACAAGAACATCTATCATAATGAATGGGAAGCTGGAATGAACAGTATTTGCTCACTGTTCCTCCAAAGCCAAATGTATCCTCAGCATAGTGACTCCCTCTGCCTATCACAACTCCTTGTCTTCACCCTGTATCTATTACTATGTTAACCATGAAGTACTCACTCTCTCAAATGTAAATATCTCTTTTCAAATTACTAACCAAAACTCTGCCTAGATAAATGAAGATGCAAGTGGCCATAAGAATGGCCACTTCATAGTTCCTCCCAGTATGTCCCAGAGTAAAGAGAAATTTCTATGAACACCTTTGGAGATGATAACAGTGAAACATGCAAATATTTTTTCGTTACAGAGAAAGTTGATGTTTGTTTATTTTGCTGCTTTGGGACTAAAGTTAACTGACCAATTAACTTTAATTTTCTTGAACTGAGTGAACCATCAAGAGAAAATCACAAAATATTTCTCCAAATCTCCATCCTCTTAAGGTAGTGAATCAACATACAATGTTGTTTTTTTAAAAGAAATTTCCATAATTAGTGTTATATTTTTCTTTGTAAAGAAATAAATCTTTTAAATGAGCAATGAGTAGAAATCACAGTATCTGTCTGACCAATGAGGTGTTTCAAGCTGTTTCAGCCTAGTCATATGCACAAATATTTCAGGATACATTTGAAGTGTTTTTGTTCTTCCTAGCACCCCTTTCTGTGAGTCTACTCACACTAGGTTTTCGTGAACTGCCAACAGCAGAACACACCTCACACTACACCCGGATAAAAACAAAGTGCTGCTGAGGACTGACATGGCAGCAGTCATTGCTCTCCATGTGGGTAAAGCTGTGCTGATCACCTAGAGTTCTCCACTGCAGAGGATTATGGCTCAGCAGCAGGCAGATGATGTGCAGTAACAGGGGTAAGAGCAACAACGCATACGCACAGATGCTTGTCAGAAAGTCCATTTGACTGCATTCGTTTCGTTCATTAGATCTATCAAACCACTGCCATCCATCATAATATTTCCTTTCCTTTTCTGTGCCTCATTTCACTGAAAAGCATGTCTAAGTTTCTGCAAGATTCCCAGCAATTTTTCAAATAAGAAAGGATGATATAATATAAAAGGATGCAATCCCCCATGTCTGCATCAAGCATCTGTTTAGGAGAAGTTCTTTGCTGTTAGGGTGGTGAGGCACTAGAACGGGGTGCCCAGAGAAGTTGTGGATGCCCCCTCCCTGAAGGTGTTCAAGGCCAGCCTGGTGGAGCTCCAAGCCACATGGTGTAGTGAAAGGTGTCCCTGCTCATGTCAGGTGGGCTGCAACTAGATGATCTTTAAGGTACCTTCCAACCCAAGCTATGATCCTGCTATTTAAATATTGATAATAAGTAAGCCCATGGAACCCCATATTTTAATAAATGAAAAAGGCAAGTACTGCTCTCACTAGTTTAGCTGACAGAAGGAAAAAAATGATATGGGAGCTGCTGGCTTAGCAAGGATAGCCAATGAGGTGTTGAAATAAATTCTTGTTTTCTCAGTGTGATTTGTAAAGCTATTAACTACTCACAGTTCTCATGAATTCATTATACTCATAGGCAACACTCTCCAATAATTTTGATGTATTTAGGCAAAATAAGGAAATCACAAATTATCTAACACAATATAATTAGGTAACAGCGTGTACAAGCAATTAAAAAGTTTGAATAACTTCAGTAAGAGCAATTTTGAAATACTTTAATCTGGATTTATCAAAATATTTTTGCTTTAAAGTTAGTCTCCATTTTAAAAGCAACATCCCTAGCACTTACCACGAAGATCAAAGCTAAAGAAAAAATGCTGTCCAAAGTTTAAAGATCACTCCTATACTTTTACTATTAAATCAGTAGAAGATTACTCTGATTTATTCTCAATATAAGGACTTCTACCAATCTGAGGAGCAGGACCATCAGTAGCTGACCCATGGCTAAGAGGAGCTGTCCATAAAAGCAGGCACAGGCAGCAGTTCCAGAGCTCAGAGTGAGATAAAACAGGATCAGAGAATTGGTACAGAGAATGACGGGCTTGGGTACAAAAGCAAAGGCACACCTACTCCTAGTGCTGCACAGTGATACTTGCTGCTTCTCTTGATGTCACCTGCAACACCAAAAATTGGAGCTTAATTTAGCAAATAGGAGTTTGGTTGGGAAATAGAGGGATATAGGTGCAGCTGGAATCTCTCAGAGTTTCTTTCTGAGATGGGAAAGGTTTTCTGCACTTAAAGCTGTTCTCTTCTCATTAGTTGAAACTAAAAATATTTGAATTGCTCTGCTAATGTACATTAGACTGAATTATCCAAATGAATATAGTGAAAACAAAGCATGTTTTTCATTTGAGTTTATAATTTACAGTAACACTTCAAAAAATTAACTTCAAGATATAATAAAAATGCTTTTTTTCTTTCTGTTAATAATAATTGAGCAGATCCACTCCACATCTAACTAAAATATACATCTATATAGAAAGTTTGATTTACTACATGAATGAAAAGTATTCCTAAGTAACCTGAAATGTTGGTTTCTTCTATAAGCTGAAGAAAACTTTTAAGTAAGTAGGAATCACATTAGTGTAGTACCTTGTTACCATTACCTAATTTAGCATTCAGTAATTTTATGATTGCTTAAAAGAAAAGAAGCAATTTTATCCAAATCATTAACAAATTGCATGGCTCTCTAGTAATGTACATTAAAACCAGTAACAGTTTTAATGAATACCTTAGACATCTAAAAGTCTTTTTCAACTTACTTTCTAAACCATTTGTGATGGTTTTTTTTCTCTTTTGCAAGTTGAAATTACCTCCTTATTTGATAAAAATCCCTTGATATAAGTCAGGCAAAAAATGTAAACACAAACAGCAAAATATGTAAAACTTTGATTCAGGGTACACTACACTTTTAATCAGATTTTAAATAAAATAAGATGATTAGTCTGTGGGGTAAAAAAGCCCTAACAAACCATCTAAAGCATAACAAAACACATTTGTGGGCACCGAAAAAAAATCTGTTCTATTCAAAAATTCTTCAACAGAATCATATTAATTTTTATGAGCTCCGAAAATATAGACACGTTAATTATATTATTTAAAAGAAGAAAGTAGAGATATGCAATTATAACATGCAAAGCTACTAACTTGAGCTCTGTAACAGGACTACCTCCTGCCATCCAGATATTTAGATTATTGAAGTTACCGACAAGAATCATTCTCTGTCACCTCCCAGAAGACCTGAATAGCCATAAGCTATGTCCCTGCACAGTTTAAGTTATAATCACTGTTTGAAATGCAACCAAGTCTTTACATTTGTTTTTTGGCTTTTTTTTTTCATCTTCTGTGGTATCTTCTCACTACTACAATGAAATAAATTTTAAAAACCCCTAATTGTATATTATCATTAAACACACCTCTCCCTGTACTTTTTAATACTCCATTTGCTAGATTCTCAAGATGTCTTTTTTTTGTATCAGCTGTTACTGTTCCAAAGCTGAATCTTTGCTTTTGCCTTCAAATCAAATTGAGTTTTCTTATATTACCACAGCCAAAATAATCAGCTACATCATATAATTTCTCAGCAGAAAATCTCCCCTTGCAGTCAAACACACTTGAAAACTACTGATGATCAAGTACTTGACATGTCATTTCTTTTTAACAAGATTTCACAGGTATCTCATTAGGAAAAGAAAATTCAGCATGTGAACTAACTTGTTCTAGTAAGGAATCTTCAGTTGTATATACTCTATGCATTATTTTTAAGTTTAAAGATATTTCAAGAGATCTCTGGGATTCAACATACATGCAAATTAAAAAAAATTATTTCATGATCATGACTAGTCATTGCTATTGATGACTTTTCAGCCCTAAAATCACAAGCCAAACAAGATTAAAGTGATAAAAAGCAGTAACTGTTTGTTGAAGGACCTTCAGGTGCACTGATGGCAGAATGCACACGTGATATAGGGCTCCAATACTCCAAGTTCAGCAAATTAGCACAATTGACAAGAATCCCCAATTAGAAATACAGTTAATGAAGTAATTCCCCTCTTGGTTCAAACCCTTACTGAAGCCTCCCCTTTGCTTCTAGCCCCACAATTTTTATGTGTAAATACATGGGAAAGTGATGTGGCTTCTGAAGAAGAAAAATTAGAATAGGATTCCAGGAATGTGTTTGAATAGCAAAGTACTGAAGTTAGCGAGGAAACTATATAACTGTACTATAATAGTCTACAGAGCTACAAAGATATGAAAAGTATATAAAAACTAAAAATCTTTTGGCATCACTACCACCAGTAGTGAAATGACTCAACAAGTTCTCATAGGGCAGTAATTTCCTGTTAATAACCATTAATTACTAAATAATTATTTTAATTTCACCATGATTCTTGGGGATAATCCCACCATCATTACTGGTAATTACAAAACTCCCCATGTTATTTGGCAGTAGAGTTGGGGTTATATTGCCCTTTACACTGATCTTTTTATTCTAGAAAACAAACATATCTTCTCAGAAAGTAAGTAATTGGTTCATACTATTTCTACCCTTACTTTTAGGATACCAAACAGCCATTTGACAGAGTCCAGTGCTGGACACTTTGGTACTTACTTGCTTATTTTTGAGTGAGGAAATTAAGGTGATTTAGTACCCTAGAGGCATATCAATTGAACATTTGGTGATAAAAAAACTGCTGTACAATCATATGCTAAATCATGGCAGGTATCTGATGGTAACTGATGCGATATAAGTTTTATAACAAAAGCCCATAACTAAAGCCCTTTGCAACTGTATTTATTGGAGTAGAAACTTTGGTAAAAAAACAGTGCCTTAGTAGCAAAAAAAAAAATTAGTAAGCAAAAGGAGCTGATTTTCTGCAAGTCTCTCTCTTGCAAGGTATTGAAAGTATAGAATTTGTTCAACCCCCACAATTTATAAAGTACACTTTGGGTATCTTTGCCTTTATCAATTGTATGTGAAAGGCTAGACTCTAAGTTTAGATGCTAAATTTAAGGACAGAAAAATCATTGTGAAAAATAATTAATTTTAACAGTAAAACTAAGACCTATACTAATAAAAGTTCAGACAAGCCTAACGTACTGAGTTAAGCTTTGTCACTTCCATTTTTTAACGTAACAATTTAACAGAGTTTTTTGAGATTTGGAAATGGGAGGGTAATGAAGGGAAGGAAGATTTAAGCCCTTAATTACCTCTTAGAATGAGCATGCCATGAACTTCAATAGAATTCACCTCCTCTGGGTTTGAAATAGGTCTATTGTAAGCAACACTTTCATATTACATTCAGTCATATGTCTTCGGAAATTAGGTATGAGATGAACTGTCTTCATGTGTAGTAGTCAAGCATTTCCCCCTACTTTATACAGTGGCACCTCTGCAAGAAAAAAAATTTATTAGAGCCAATAGTAATTCAAGGGGAATAATTAAAAGCAGTGTCGGAGAGTGAAATGAAGATGATGCCATTTTCTAGTTAACTGGAGCATTTAAAGATTCACTATCCTATTCTTTGAGCTTAATTAAATCTATTAAAATTGGTTGTGAAGCTAATATATTCAAGTTATGAAAAATGATTAAGCTTTAGTAGCTTTTAAATATAAACATATTCATATTTCTTGACTTAAACAAAATAGCTTAAATTCGTGATCAGGACAAAAAGTAAAATTTAGAGTTTATTGCAACTGCCAGCATCATTAACATGTCTTAACTGTGCTCAGAATTTATTTGTGGTAAAAAGTAAAACTTCAAAGCTACAGGAAACAACCTGCATCCCTTATGTAGTGGATTATCAAGAGTAACAACGTGGATAACAACTACAGCAGCTGCTAGAGCAGTATTTTGCACTGCAATTATTTTCCTGCTGTTCTGAAGTTGGATTTTACTTGAACTGAATCCATCACTGTATGTTTCTGTGACAACATACTGATTTATCAGTAACACCGTTGTGGTCTCAGAAGTTCTGCTCTCTAAAACACTAAATATTTTGCTAATTAAGTATAGCACTGAATCCCATCTCTCTGATACATATTAAAAGGGACATTTGAGAAGGTGTCTTCCAGAGTCAGAAAATATATTGATACATTTGATTAATTTAATGCAGAAGCATCCATTGTGAATACTCATTTAAGTGAAATAGTAAATGTTCCATCCAGACTAGAATCCATTATGGAGTCATAAAACCATAGCCTCCAAAAGAATGTATAGAGGAAGTCCAAATAAAGCCTTTTGTCTTTCAATGACACTATTTCAGAATGACAGATCAACTGAAAACAGCTGATAAAATAACATTTAAAAAGAAATTCTGACTGAAAATTTGAACTAGAGTTGACACTCATTTCTGTATCAATTTGCTAGGTGATATCTGACAAATATTGTTTTCTTTTCATTAATTAGTGTAATGTAATTTGCCAAAATATTAATGATTTTAGTCCAATATTAATTAAATATTTTGAATGGCTCTTTGGATATGAATGTTAAGTAGAATTTTTGACAACCACCATATCTTGTATACCGAATGCTTACTCACAGAGGACCAGACCTAGATACCTCTTGCAAGTACAATATTACTTTATTTTAGAGGAAAAAGAGGTTTATCTGCAGAAAAAACAGAGTTCACAAGTTGGTTTTGGGCTTTTGTAACCTGAGAAGTGGGCGTCTGGCAAAACATGCAGAGATATTTCCTGTTATGATTTGGACTGAAATTCAGTACATTTCTGTATCTGCTCAGGGTCTGGATGAGTGAACTCTTCACTGGGTAAAATATGGCTGCTTGGGCCAGACCAGAGAGTGGTGGTGAATGGAATCAAATCCAGTTGGCCAAAATTCCCAAACACTGTTCTCCAGGGCTCAGTACTGGGGCCAGTCCTGTTCAATATCTTTACCAATGACCTGGACAAGCGTACCCTCAGTCAGTTTACAGATGGGACCATGTTGTATGGGAGCCTTGATCTGTTTGAGAGTTTAAAGACCCTATCTCAGGTACTGTTAAGTATGCAATTTTTGGGAAGACGTTACATTTACATGTAGGGAGAATTTTGTGGCTAAACAAATATCTACATTCTGGTTTCCTTTGCATTACTGATTTTATGCCATTGATGACATTTTAAATCACAATTATTAGGTTTTATTCTTTGAAATTATTTTCATTATTTAAAATTGAAGTTTGAGACTTATACCACAGGTCACTTTAATTATCTTGGCAGAGTATTAACACTGACAATTAAAAAATTGATGATTGGTTACTGTATAATAATGTATAATATAGCTCAGCAGTACAACAAGCACTTCCACCTAAGTCAATGTCTACACTACCAGCATTCACCTAAAATCATAGTGGTTTTATATGGATTTTTAAAAATTCTGGTATTTTCTAGGTCATGTGACTTGAGAGAAAAGATTGAAATGTTGTGTTTTCTTCCCCTAGCTACCCACAGTAATGTTTTATGAAAGAGCTCACCCAAATAACTTCCTGAGACATGGACCTGGTTACTGAGTCCAAATATGAATCTGCATTGCTTTTCAAGTTCAACAAAATGTCCCAGATTTTAATTTTACTTGTATTTGTATCCTAGTACAATTGTCTATGGTATTTCATAAAACATAAATTGTCTAGCATAAAATTTAAAGGAAACTAATGCAGCCATGGCAAACGCTGTCTCTACTCCAAGAAACAAAAAATCATTTGGGTAACCCAAAATTACTCCTAATGCTTTACTAAGGAAAAGAAAAAATTAAAAAGCACCCACCAATGTAATTTATAAGGAATTAACTTTATGGAAAAAATTTGCCCCTCTGTTTGAAATTTTTGAACAGTCAGCCAAATTCTGTGCACTTATGATCTAGGAATAAAGTTTAGGAATTAGCTGTCACATGTTCTCAGCTTCTAGACATAGTTCTTATGTCTGTAGCATTTCCAAGAATTCTTTCTGTACTTACAGTCACATCCAAGAGTTCAGTTATGAAAAATTTGAAACATGTTAAGCAAACTGCAAATTTTAGATGGGATGACTAAAACAGCCTATATAGAGAGAAGAACCTTAATACACAATGTTTTTTGGTTTCTGAACATCAACTGCCTTTAAAACTAGCCCTCAAATGTTTCATATTCTACGTAAATCGGATAATATGCCACAATACTCTTTGTTGTGGCTGATGGATAGTAAGTCTACTCTTTACATTCCCCAACTCATGCATGTGAAATCATACTACCCTTCCACCATAACTGATTGCCTTACATTTGTACCACTGTGGAACAGCTATCTTAAGGGGTCAGACAACTTTCCTAAAATGAGATAATGCCTCTGGCATTGACTATCCAAAAATGGTTACTGGTGGAATATAAAGGTGCTTTCAAACTTTACAGTAAATATCTGGAAAAAAAACCCCGCAACAATTTAAGTATGTTTGTTAAAGAGTGTCTGGTTTTAATCCATTGAAGGCAGGTTGTGACTTCTCTGAAAGATCTTAAGTCACTCTTGGTGCTTTCTCCATGAGGTCTATGTCTCCCTCTTGGACTTTATTCCAGGTGTCTTCCAAGAGGTCATTACTGGCAAATCAGGTCTGCTAGCAAAGTCACATAAATTCAAATTAAACCACTGAACTTCATGCAGTGAATATTCCCAGTATTTTTGTGATCATGGATTTCATACCTTCAGTCACCTAAGATTCTAAGTAAATTATGGAATGATGTGGCATACTTATGTAATTTGCAAAGCAGAGACATAGCTGACAAGTATTTATAAATTTAATTTTTGTCCTTAGAGCAGAATCATTCTGGCCATGGAATGACAAAACAGAAGATTCAGAGATTATACTAATTCTTCATGACTTCACATTGTGTTCTTTTCTAAGCCTACATTAGCACTGGCAGACAGTTCTATACCATAGAGCACTTAAGAAGGTAGTGAAGACAATATGTTTTATGTTTAATTCTCAGTACTGCTGTTCCTGCTAAAAACACAAGTGTGATTAACAGTGATATCTTTGAAACTTCCCCTCAATTAGAGACAGACAGACTTTTAGATCTAGCACTAGACACCAGGAAAAAAAAAACCAAGATCTATTGGGCCCTTGGTCCTGGCACAAAATTGTGCTAAGCCAAAATCAGTTAAAGGGAAAGTCATAAATATTTATACTGGAATATACAGGAAAAAGAGAATGCAATAAACACCATTGCTGTTGTCTGATTCTGTTTCAGGCTCATATTTCTATTTCTGTCACCCTAATTTCACAGTGATTTTCTGACACAACTCCCTTCTTTGCTAGTAGGCAGTTTTCTTCAAAGAACACTGACTGGCAGCAGCTAAACAAGTTCAATCATGATCAAAAGAAGATACTTTGAAATAATAATGAATATCATCATAACCACTCCTATTAGCTCTTTTTTTTTCTGTTTTTCCTTCCTTTATAAATAAAAATAACTATAATCTAGTAGTGTGAAAAAAGAAAAAAAATGAATGTATTGCATTCTGTAAGAACATCATATTCAGTCATTAACCCATCACTGCTCAAGTCCACCACTAAACCATACCCCTAAATGCCACATCTAACAGGGATGGTGACTCAGCCACTTCCCTGGGCAGCTTGTTCCAGTGCTTGACAACACTTTCTGTGAAGATATTTTTCCTGCTATCCAATATAAACCTCCCCCGGAGCAGCTAAAGCCATTTCCTTTCACCCTGTCACTAGTTACCCGGGAGAAGAGACTGACATCCACCTCACTACAACCTCCTTTCCAGTAGTTGTAGAGAGCAATAAGGTCTTCCTTGAGTCTCCTTTTCACCAGCCTAAACACACCTAGCTCCCTCAGCTGCTCTTCAGAAGACTTGATGTCCAGACCTTTCACAAGCTTTATTGCCCTTCTCTGGACATGACCCAGCACTTCCATGTTTTTATTTTAGTGAGGGATTCAAAACTGAACACAGGGTTCAAGGTGAGGCTTCACCAGTACCAAGTACAGGGAGATGATCCCTACCCTGGTCCTGCTGGCCACATTATTTCTCACAATCTTGCTTACAGGAGACTTCTGCTATCTTAAAGAACAGGCTAAACCAGTGGAAACATGGCTTGACTTATGGACTCGAGAAAATGGCAGCGGTTTATGTTTACTAGAAACCTAGGTAAATGGTAATCCAGAGAGGTCCCAGCTGATTGGAAGCTGGCAAATGTCCTGATTTTCAAAAAGGGAGAGAAGGAGGACCATAGAAACAGGAGGCCTTTCAGTCTCACATATCATGTGACGGGTGAGCAGCTGGCCCTGTGCTCTTCAAGATCTTCATAAATCACTTGGACGAAGGACTGGAAGGGATACTAAGTAAATTTACAGATGATACAAAACTGGGAGGGGCTGCAGACTCTCTCCAAGACAGGGAGGCCCCGCAAAGACACCTGAAAAAATCAGAGAGCTGGGCAATTACCAACCACATGCAGTTTAACAAGAGCAAGTGGGATGCGGGCAGCCCTGTATGTACAGACAGACTGGGGAATGAGAGGGTGGAAACCAGCTACACAGAAAGGGACCTGGGGGTCCTGCTCCGTGGCAAGCTGAACATGAGCCAGCAGAGCCCTGTCAGCCAGGAGGGCCACCCGTGTCCTGGGGTGCATCAGGCACAGCATCACCAGCCAGGCAAGGGAGGGGATTGTCCTGCTCTGCTCTGCACTGGGGTGGCCTCACCTTGAGTCCTGGGGGCAGCTCTGGGTGCCACAACATAAGTTATGAAGGTATTATAGAGAGTCCAAAGGAGTGCAACAAAGATGGTGAAGGGCCTTGAGGGGAAGCCGTATGAGGAATGGTTGAGGGCACTTGGTCAGTTCAGCCTGGAGAAGAGGAGGCTGAGGGGAGACCTCACTGCAGTTAAAACTTCCTTATGAGGGTGAGAAGAGAGGCAGGCACTGATCTCTTCTCTGTAGTGACCAGTGACAGGAGCCAAGGGAATGGCCTGAAGTTGTGTCAGGCCAGGTTTAGGGTGGATATCAGGAAAAGGTTCTTCACTCAGAAGGTGGTTGGGCACTGGAACAGGCTCCCCAGGGAAGTGGTCACAGCCCCAAGCTTGATGGAGCTCAAGAAGCATTTGGACAAAACTCTCAAGCACGTGGCATGCCCTGTAGCACATCATGCAAATCTTGGGGATGGTGCCATTCAGGAACAGGAGCTGGACCTGATAATCTTTGTGAGTCCCTTCCAACTCAGCATGTTTTGTGATTCTGTGAAACATTTTTGCCCCTTTTTTAGATACAATGCAAAAAGTGCCTACGTGAAAAAAGTCTGATCCTGCCTCTTAGATTTTCAGGAAAATAAAATCCATTCTGGATATTAAAAGTCTGGTTCTGTATGGGCAAGAAAGGTCACAAGACCAAGTTATCTAGGGATTCTGACCACCACCCTGATGTGTACATTTTCTTGATACTCAAAGTGAAATGAGAAAATTCATTATATCTGGGAGCTAAGAGGATACTGTGGCATCAATGAAATAAAAGAAAATTCCCTTCTGCCCTGATGAATACTCCAATTTTAAAGCAGATTTTATTTCACAGAAATTATACTCAGGTCTTTTTGTGTACAGTATTTTTCTGTAAGATTTTTTTGCAAATCCCAATGGCATTGTTTCAACAATGGTCTTTTCCCTGCATTTTTTTAGTAAGACAGACAAATAAAGTCTAGATTTATTCATGGGCCTGGAAGAGTCAAGTTCCCTTTTCACAATGAGGACTCAGAATAATTTCTTAGCTAAAGGATTGTCCTTTTTTTCCATACAATCATTGCTGCCAAGAGTCATATCAGATCTGTTGATTTGAGAAAGTGGAAAACAAGTTCATCAGAATGCAAAGGCAAGAGAAAAATAATATTTGCTGCTTCTGAAATTTAGGGCTGATGCATTCTGTCTTTGAATTGAGAAACCCAGCAAAAGGCACATTTTAAAAATCAAAATGAAGCATATTTAGTATGGTTTCACATTATTGAGTGCTTGCATTTGCAGACTGCGCCTCACTTTATGTAACCAAGTAAATTAACCAGAGCAATACAGTTGAACTAGTATGAAAGAAAAAAAAAGTTTAATCACCTTGACACAGTCTAACAATCAGTATGACAATTATATGAAAGCGTCAGCTGAATGTTCAGCAAAATGCTGAACAATGAAGTTAATGCTAGGTCTAAGATGCATAGCAAATAAGGGTTTCTGCCAGTATTAAGAATGCAAACCTAGTCAGTCAGCTAATTACTTAACATGCAGAAGATTCCATAACATATCCTACTTTTCAGATAATGACAGACTTCTTTCAGTGAGCAGTCTGCCTTATCAGTACTGCAGGAGTTTCAAATAGCTGGCTGATTGTCTAGCAAACAGTCCATTTGAACAACTGCAGATGACATGAAGAGAACGGAAAATTGCAAGGAAGAAAAAAATGGATACAAGCGGCTTCCTACCCTAGCTAAAATAATGTAGAATACACTCCAAATCCAATTGCAAATCACAATGAATCTTTATAATATAAAATTTGGGAAAAATATCCCTAAAATATTTTTTTTTGAGACTGCCTGATCATTGTTCAATGCTGCCAAGTCAACACATTGGAAAGTTGTGTCTGAAGAGATTGAACATGATTTTTTAGCTCCTATTAGTTTGCAACTCTAAACATCCTGCTGAAGTAATCATGCTTAACAGATGCTTTCTGCAAAAGAAGGTTAGTTTTTTGGTGTTATGTGACAAGAGGCACACAACAACTTTTATTACTTTTTTTGTACAAAACCAAGAAATTAGCTACCATCTTTAACCTAAGAGATAAGCCTGAAAGACAAAATGCTCTAGTGTTTTGCTTTTAGTCGTAGCTAAACTATATCTATAATCTCTAGCTGTTTCAGATATGTGTGTTTATTTCACATTCATATATTGCTTTCAATGTATTTGGGTAGTTTCCATAAAAACTGTGTAAATTGAAATATTCAATATGTTGTATGGATGCAGCATCCCAGCATTTCCTGGAAAACTTAATCTCTGTTTTCTCATATTTTAGCCACAAAATGATAAACAAAAAACCAAGCAAAACAATCCCCTCTCCCTGCTTAACTCTTACCACTATCTAAAGAACATTCCACATACTTTCCTTACGCTACATGAAAACTTTCTTCCCTTACAAACCTGAAGTACTGAATCCAAATGCCTTGTCACAATCTATGCATCCTAATGTGTTTTTTACTTACATTCTTTCAAACAACCAGGTATTCAAGACAGATCTCTGTGTTGCGAAGTACTTTCCTCTCTAAGGAGCTCCTAACACAGCTCTGTCTAATCAAATTCAGATTTCTAGGATTTCATATCAATGAATTATCTATCTGATAGACAAAGACAGAAAAATTACTTGCTATTAGAAGCAGCAGTGACTATAAAGGTATCGCAGTGAACATAAAGGTATCAGAGGGAGAAAACATGCTTAGTTTCTGACAAAGAGTATAACCATGTAAAACTTGTTTTCTCTGAAACTAAGATAAAAATAATACACCAACCTTAGTAACTTTATCAAAAATAATATAATGTAATATAATGTCTTCCTGAAGCATCATCATTATATTTAAGAATACTCATGAAACATGGGAAGGTGTTTAGAAATTCCTAAGTAAAATGGAGCATTTCATAATCATGTAATATTCAGTGAAGAAAGAATACAGTATATCTTACTATAATACTAGCACAGAGAAAAACCTTAATTTTAAACAGAGGAAATAAGCAAGCCATTTAAGAAGGAAATAAATAAGATAGGAACTAGAAGAAAAAGGATAAATGTCTCAGAATATTGTGAAATGCAGAAATACTAAATTGAAATTTCATATAACCTTAAATACAGAAGGTTTGAGAGAACCTGCGGCCCAGAATGACCCTAGAACATGAATTGCAAGAACCTATACATTCTCATTTTCCTACACTCTTCCTTACCTGAATATTTATGCGGAAAATTCAGGAACCTGAGACAGGACAAACTGCATAATTGATCTCCATGATGGATTCTGAAGTCAGTGCTATGTTATGTGGCTGACATTCTAGAGGGAATAGCTGCAAATCCAGAGGGACCTTGGCAGGTGGGTCTGCACAACCATATGAAGCTTAGCAAGTCCAAGTGTAAGGTCCTGCACATGCATGAGCACAATCCCAAACATGGATACTCTCTGGGTCATGAGCGGATTGAGAGCAGCCCTGACAAGGAGGACTTGGAGGTGTTGATGGATGAAAGTCTGAATGTGTGCTCACAGTTCAGAAATGTCCTGGGCTGCTTCCAAAACAGCGTGGCCAGCAGGGTGAGGGAGGGGAGGGGACCCCACCCCTCTGCAATGCATCCAGTTCTGAGGTCCCCAGGAGGATTTGAACTTGTTGAACTGAGTCCAGAGGAAGGCACAAAGATGATCAGATGTATGAGACACCACTCCTGTGAGGACAGGCTGAGAGAATTGTGTTAGGCTCTGTATACAAACAGTTCCCTTGATTTTATAGGAAACATACCTAGGTGCGGTGTTAATTATCAACATGTAAGGACTTCATGTAGTAGAGTTTTTAGACACTCAGAAAATGGCTGCAAGGACTAATGTTACAACAAATTGTTTCTTCAAATATAATAGATATTTTTGCAAATAACTGATAAAACAAGTCTGATATTCAACATTTCCCGATTTTGAAGATTATGATCGTGTATTTTCAGATGGCCTTTTTTTTGCAATAGCAGATCAAGGCAGACTGAAAAGGCAGACAAAATTTCTAGCTGATTTTCATAGACTGAACTGAAGACAATAATAAATATACTTGATAAAATTTTTTATGGTCTTTGAAAAATCTTTAGAGGTGACTGTAGCAATGCTCAGTTCCTAGAAATATACAACTACATCTGGGCATTTAAGACTGTAAATCTAAAATTCCAGAAATGCAGTACAGGAAATCGAACTTCTTAATCTACTCTTTCTTGGTGGCAAATTGCTCTCCATACTTTTAAAAAAAGAAGTTAACTATTTTTTAATAGTAAAAAGAGTTGTCATCTGACCATAAGTTTACATAATATATCTTTGAGTGAGCAGTCATTATGTTCTCATGATTTAGACTAATGACATGTCTAGTCTGGTCTTAAATTGGTACTTAAAGAGTACATAAAGTACTTCAATTTTAAACACCTGAATAAATATTACTAAACCAAAGCATCGAGAAATACAGGTCGAGGTATTTGTGAATGAATAGATAAACTGATACTGCAAAAGCTCCATGGAGATAATTTCTTCTCAGATCTCAGCTGAGGTCTGTCAACTTCTCTGAACACTCAACAGAACTCAAAAGTAAAAAGGCATCTGCAGTCTTCAGAAAATCCTCAGACCTAAATCCCTTGGAGATCTTCTGGTTTCTGAACTGCATGCACTGAATAATTTTTGAGATCTAACCTTGGCGCTACTGAAAAAAAGATAGGAATTTCAAATGACTCTAGCCGTTGCAGTAGGATTGAACTCTTAAATTTGACACCTCTTTAATTTTATGTATTATTATGTAATCTGATAAAATGAATTAATTTTTCATCTATTTTTAGGTTTTTGAAATATATCATGTATTTTTAAGATTTCCTTAGGCCTAACAATTAAACAAAGAAATGATATATTTGAATACTCTTTATATTTCCCAATTTTTTAGTGGGCAAAAAAAGAAATCAGTCAAGGAAATTAGAGGTTTAATTTTATCAAACCATGATGTATCCCTCTAAAAAGTGTTAAACATGCTATTGATTTATTTATATTTGAACAGAGCAGAAAAATTCATATTAACATGCATTATGAAGCAACTAGGAAGTGCAGTGAAACCTTAGGTACTTATTTCACAAAGTTAATTCCAGATAACGGATATTGAATATGAAGCACATTTGTATAGAACTCTCATAAAATGCCTAAATGGGAATAAATCAGTTTATGCAGTCACATTGCCTTTCATTTTTTTTTATAAAAGCAAATATAAAAACATAGCCTGATACATGAATAGTAATTTGTTTTCTTACTCAAATATTACAGGAATTCCTATGAAAATATCTGTAATTTTCCAAGGCTGTTTGGAAGTCAATCTAATTTTTGAAGTCACTACTGCAGAAGAACAGAAAGTGAGTAGGAAAAAGGATCCATTTGCATTAGGTGTTGACACCATACAAAGAAGATTCCCATTCTGGGGGGCGTACTCCCTAAACTAAAAGATTAGCTTAGATTTTGCAAAGAAAAAATGAACCAGAAGGAAATGAAACAATCTTTCCAGGACCATATGTTGGTGAGTACAGAGAACCATGGTCTAGAAGTCCATCTTAGTTCATCATTCTACTGTTAATTCCCATACTCTCCTCTCTACTCTGCTAATTAAAAATATCAACTTGCTTATGCTTGAAGATTTATTTTAAAAGTAACATATCACAGCCTTCCAGAGATCTAAAGGCCTTCTGCTTTTCAGCTGACAATGTCTAGATTCTTGGTGACACTTGTCACAGGGCTGCAGATTGCTCAATTTGTATCTCAGAGGGAAAATAGGCAGAATTGATACACACAAAGAGGCTTATTCTCATTTTATTTTATAGTTAGTGTTTCCTTATCTGAAAATCATAGAGTTTACTCTTTCACCCCACCTTAGAAATAAACCTATCAAGACATATACATTTGACACAAGGAAAGAGGAGAAAATAGATACCTGCACTAAGAGAAATCAGAAAAGTATGTGATTAATTTTAGAGTTTAAACCACAATATTATCAGTTTGATACCATTAACAGTCTGTCCCCAGAAGAAAGTATCTGTAACTCTCACTGGTTCCTGAAGAACTTGTAGATCTCGCCATTCTACAGCCTTAGCTGGGGTTTAAATAAACTTGTCATAACCAAAGCAGGATACTGCTGTTCCTTGGTTTATAGATAGGAGATCCAGAGTATTAACAGAAATTATTAAAGTGGCTCCACTATTTTTCTTCTCAGAAGTGGATAAACATGGAAGAAGAGAGCAGGTAAACAATAGGTGTGTGAGTTCTTCTGAGACCTCTATAGATGTAATGACACTAAATTACACAGGAAAGAGCACAGACCTCCAAGAGCACCAAGAGTTGGCCTTAATCAGGAGTTTAACTCCATAGAAAGGTTTGCAACAACCTTGCTGGATTTATAGGTGAAAAAGCATATTTTGCAGCCTAACAAAATCTAGGGCATCATTGTCTATCAAAATCTGGATTGTGGCCTTGTAGCCAGACAAATGTCATTGCCTTTTCTAATAGCAACCCAGGTTCTGAACCAGTTCTGCAAGGACAAGGTTTTGGCAGATCTCTGTTCTCAGTGTTTGAGTGGAGCTGGACCAGATGATCACTGTAGGTCCCTTCCAGCTGAAATAATCTGTTCTATGCTGTCCTGTCCTATCCTATCCTATCCTATCCTATCCTATCCTATCCTATCCTATCCTATCCTATCCTATCCATCTTATATAAATCAAAATTGATTCATTCAACATGATTACCTAAAGGATATACTTATTTTTCATATAATTGTGAATTAATGGAAGAGAGACACTAAGGCACCTTTCAAATAAATTTGTTGATACAGGACCCCAAGGCTGACATCAAAAACACTTGACTATGACTTTTCATATGAGATTTTTGACTGTTCTGTTCAAGTAACAGAGGTTTAGACTGATTAGAAGATATTCTACTTTTTCCATACATGAGCAACTAGTACTGTCAAATCTATTTAAGGTGACTTTTAGAGCACCCCTAACTAGAGATCACAACATGTTGTCAAAAGTTGGAGGATTAAAATAAAATTCTGTCTTGAAATAAAATGCAGGACCTATTAGGGAGGCACAAATGAGTAATTTGCAGTTTGATACCAAATATATTGATCTGGAGAAGGGCTCATGTCAGAACCCTACTAGATGTTTTAGCACAGGAATATTATGGCTTTCTACACTAGTTCTGAAATATCAAATGATAAAAAAAAATTTTCTGACTGTTTAGCCATATATTGTATTCCAAAGAGAAACTTTCTCTTAAAAATTTGAAAGAAAGTTTTTTTTTTGTTTTCATGTACAGAGAAATGTTCCAAAGAAGGGTTGGGAACATTTCCATTAGTACATTATAAGAAAGAAACTACAGATACAGCTTGCATAATCTAATAGCATTTCACAAAGTATAAAAGTATAAATGGCAGATACGCATTTTAATAATTTCAGGGATACAGACATGACACATCCATTAAGCAGTATTAAGCAAGTCATTATGGATTCTTAAAGTTAAATTAAAATGTGCTTACCTTCCCCTGTATTTCCTACAAATTTTTCCTATACATACTACAAAATAGCAGAATTGCCTTTGTGCTACGTTCAGAAGGGCATTATTTTTGGCATATATAGCTGCTATATTCTTTAATTTTTCTTCTTGAGGTGTGATTCAGTACAGAGGATCATCATATTAGGAACTGTCCATACTGGTGAAGATTAAACACAAACATCATCAATTACTTAATCATCAGGGTTTGAATTCCTGGTGTTTTCTGTTACAGTGACTGTCTCTCAATTTATTTAAATCACTGATGTGTTTTGTACTGTACAGAAAATGGAGAATGTGAAATTCTACTTCATCTAAATCACTGTAAAGCTAGAACACATTATAACATGATCTCAAATATCTTCATATAGCTGACACAAATGCTTACTGAAGAGATTACCATTTTCTTGCATAAGAGAGAAAACAAAAAAATAGCACTATAATAAACTTTCAACATTTTATGCAAATATGAACACCTCAATACAGAAGCAATTATAAGGTAGAATAAATTGAATAGATGACTTCTACTTTTGATAATTCAGTATTTCTGATTAAACTAAGTGCAACTGTTGTGACAGGAATAATAATTTTCCATACTTGAAAGCTGGTGTCCCAAGAAAACTTAGGTGTGAACAGCAATGGAAGATCTTCATACAACTAGTTTATTGCGGTTACCCTAGGAGAATAAATTAAAACCAAGTTTGCTGGGGGAGGGCAGAAGGTTCCCCAGATGTTTAGAAAACATGTAATCACATTAATTCTCAAAAAACCCCACTTTGTCTCAGGTTTTTGTAGGATATACAAAATAAATGAAAAAGGATGTTTCTTGAGCTCTAATAATTCATAATTTCTCCTGTCCATGGGCTGCAGATTCATTATTCTTCTTTTATGCATTTTATTCCACCAAATTACTTTATCTAAGGCTATGTAGATGCAACAGAAATAGAAAATCCAGGAAATACTCTCTGCACCTTTTCTATATAATCATCATGCCATCACTTTTCTGCAAAAATACTTACAAGGTACTAAAAAGTCAGGGTATGACTCTGGAGATGCATTTATCATTGTACAAAGGGATAAAGAATTGTTCTTTTGGAAATCTACCTTTAAAATTAGCCTCTGGAAAACAAACAACTGATTATGGCAATTTCATGATAGAAGAGAAAAGTAAAAACATAAAGAAATCAAGCTGAAATCTCCAGGCTTCCTGTAAATTTACTAGACCTTAGAAAAATGGTGCAGCTGCAATATTTAATGTAGTTTTGGAGGCTTCAGGAAGATGAGAGGAAAAAATTTCAAACACTCTGTACTGTATCTGAGTGACTCAGAAACCTGTTCTGTTTCAGTTGTGGACCACCTCACACATGAAATCTAATGTTGGTGTTTAGTTTATGAATTCAGCACTCCATATAATCATAATTTCCAAGCAGCACAATTCAAAACTATTGGGTCTATCTCATATCACAATATTTTTTATTAAAAAGAAAAGCCTCACAATCTACAACAACATTAGGCCACAACACTGCCTAAAATAGGCATTTAATTATTAATCAAGGTTTTCCCTCATCACAGCCAGTTTGGTCTTGTTAGTGAGCTTTCATTCTTTATTTGGCCCAGAAGGAATTTAAAGTTGAAAAACATAGCAGTGAAGAGAGACAGGGACTGCTGCTCTCATTCCTTAACTACTATAAAAAACTGTAGCATCTTCTCAGAGGACAAGATGAAAATGGAGTGTGTATTAAAAAAATTAAAAATTTATAATATAGCTGTCAATATAAGCCAGATATGGAAGTTATTGGCTGTGTAAAGAAAAGAATTTGGCCTTGCTGGAAAAAGATTGACTGACTTATGAGCATTACTGTTGCAATATTACGGAAAAACTAGATTTTCATAATTCAGATGTCCTTTTTGCCTCTCAAGTTCAGCTTAACACATTGTTAACAGGCATTTCCTTGTAAGACAGAGTAACTTCTTGTAAGACGCAGTGATTCCACTCTTGCTGAATGTTAAGTATGTGATATGCCTGGTCTGCATTTTCAATGAGAGCAAATGGAGTGCATAAACCTAGACATTACTGCAGCTCTTGATAAGAAGGCTGCCAACCTAAGAGCTACAGTCAACATCTTGCCCTTTACTATCTTTTCTGTAAAGGTTACTAGCATCTCTTGGGACTTGTTTCAATGCAGGTGAACTGTTCAACATTTTCTGCAAGCTTGGTCATTTCTCTTCTAGTTACTTCACTATCTGAAGCAATGACAAGAGAAAGAGACACAATGATTAAGATGTAATTTAGCTTATGCCAATTAAAGAGCTACTCCTGACCAAGAAAATTATACAGAAAGAATATATGAGACAGGAATTAGTCTCCTTAGTAAACCAGATGTATTAGGAGGGTTTCAAATACAGTAATTTTAAAAATATCTGTATCCTGCAATGGAAGTGCACAGTTATCTCGATAGTCAATCCACATGGTCAGTGATACAGGCTGAAAAACTATTAAGGAGGTTTTTTTTTTAAAAGTTACGTTAATTAAAAAAAAAAAAAATTGGATCTCTGTACAGGAGGTGCAAAAATACAGGTATTTCTCATAAACTCTTAGATAAAGTGTACATCCCACTGACATTTCTGGTACACAATTTTTCTGTTAAATTCTGATAATTTATTTGAGGAAAGTGGTGTAAATTACACAAAACAAAAAATGTAGCTTCTCAAACAGATATTTGAATAAAAAGAAATACTTACTTTATTTAGCCTGCTGACTATGAGAGAGATTGTTTACCTCCAGGTTTAATGTCTGTTCTACTTCTCCAATCTTAATAAGAGTCAGAGATCCAAATTATGGTAAAAATTTTGCTCAGGTACTGTCATTTCTGTTTATGATAGTTTATGATGGGACTGAATTCAACTATCTGTCTTGTCATGCTACCTATGAATAAAACATTAAAAAAAACCTTATTCCTCTCCCTTTTCCTCTTCCAGTTATAATGTAAATTCTCATTGAAACTTACGTTGTATTCTTATTACATTTGATTATAAATAATTTATCCAAATAATCTTTTCTTCAGATATCACATTTTCAAAATAGCAAAATATATTTTGAAGTTAATGTCACCATTTTTCTTTTTCATCCATATATTTCTAAATTACGTTAGTCACTCCATTTGGTGCCTGAATGCAAGTTAGCAATAAAACAGCATTATTTGGGAGAGTTTATACAAAGCCAGATAAACTCATATTTCCAGTTTTAAACCACAGAAATGAAGGATTGGAAAGTTTATGTAGCTTGACAAAGGCTATGGAGAAATAGATCCAATAAATCTTAGACACATCCTACAAGACAATCCTACAAGCTTTGCTTACTAAGAGCAAAACAGAGAAGAAAAAGAAGCACCCTAGTGTTGTCCAAATTAAAAAATATTGTGTGGCATTATATACTCCTGGGTTTACCTCCCACTGTCTCCAGTAAGTACAAGAAACTAAGCTTTTTAGCAAGAGGTCTCCAAAAATGACATTTTTTGACAAAGTATATTCAATTTGGTATGAAAGTCTACAAATGTCTAAAGAAGCTCTTTTCTTCTAGCGAGTTCTGCAGTTCTATCTTTGTGAGGTCTACTGCCAATTGCAAGGCTTTAATCAGAGAATTGAAAGGAACAGCTACAGAGCTAAATAATGGCGAAATAACACTGCAAATGTCATTTTCACATTTTGGTTTTTGAGTAGTTTCCACTGGGGATTTTATTACTGTGTTCATCACTAGATGGACTGCCTGCATACTGTTTCTGTGTACAGGACCTGAGGAGCAATATTACTTAGCTGAAAAAAGATATGATGCAGAACACAATGTAACATGGGTGGCCAAGGAGTATTCTATCTTCCTGGCTATTTTCTGTTTCAGCACCATTGGTCAAGATGAAAGAAAAATTCCCTCCTTGCAATAGTTAAAAAAAAAATTACGCCTTGTAAAAACTGAAACAAAAGCTGAATTCTCTCTCTTAAAAAACAGACATCAGCCCAAATACCATTTTCCCAGTCCAGGGCACTTCTGGTCACCACAAATTCTGTTGTGTTTGCCAGGAAGAGGAGGAAGAAGAGTATGACATAGAAGTGTGTGCACACCCATTTCCAGTGACAACAGTGTACAAAAAAAGTTTCTTTCATTATCTCTCTGTTACCACTTCTAATAATAGAATAAATACACTTACACCTGAAGAAGGAATATTTTTATCAAGGCAAAAAATCTGTCATGAATAATGCACAGCTGTGTTTTGTTTAGGCTAAAAGGAAGAAATTTCTCTGAGAAGAAATACTTCCTACAACTTCCAGTCATTTTTGTTCATTGCCTTGGAATCTTCTCCAACTGGACTACTCTGTAAAGCAGCACTATGGCTTCATGCACTTCCACTTTCCCACATTTGAAAAGAAAAATAAATGTCTTTATGTATTTTTAACACCATAAGAAAACAGTGATAAATTAAATGTATTCCACTCTATTTTTACTGGGAGTTGGGTTTAATGCCATCTAGCACTCTCAATTCAGGATGTTTTTCTACATCAGTTTAAATAATTTGGTCATGTCCGCAGGGTCATGATGATTTAAAAATGCATCACCACATATTTCTGTATCCAGATGAATGCCATCTTCAGAGATGTTCTTTTAAATGATGGATTTGATTTATGTAAAATATTTCAAGGAACCACCTTAGAAAGATTCCTGTAATCTTTGTCCATCTATGCTTTCCAGCATTTTGAACACTTATCCAGTCCACCAAGTTTGTGTTAAAACAGAAAAAGTCATTAGTATCTTGTAAAATAATTTACTTAAGTCATACAGTGTGTTTGTAAATAACATTGTAGGCTGCTCCCACTTGACTGTTGTTTTCATTTATGTAGGCCTATTTGTACTAAAGTCACTACAAACACTTTTGAATTGCACAAGCAATGAAAAAAATCTAAATGCACGTACATGTACCAGTAAAAAATCACAATGGTCATTAAGCATAATTCTTTACTTTTCAGCTTCGCACAACAAAAGATATCAATTAAGCCCCCATTGACAGTGTGTTGGATTCTGCCTATAGATTAGTATTTCATTATCTGCTGCTTATGAAAACCAAGGAATGCAATGCTGGGGTTCTCTATTGACTGAAGATATTGATCTTCAGTAAGAAGATATTCAGTAAGAAGAAATTCCAGTACTGCACAAAAAGCACTGCTACCTAGAGATCATGAGTGTGCAGCCATAATGGTGACATGTTGTACAGGGGGTGCTTTCTAGGGAGCTTTATAATACTGCTTTCACTGATGCTTCATTCAGGCGGCACATCGTAGTCCTGTGGCCTGGCTAACTGGGAAGGTTGAAACTCCTCTACAATTAAATGATGAAAGTGTTGCTGCTGCAACAGTTTACATTTATGAGTCTTGGAAAGAAAATTCTTTCTCCTCAGCATCAGGTATAAAGTGATATATATGCATATACTTCAGGGACTCTGACTGAAATCAGTAATCCTCACAAGAGTTGCTGGAACTATTTGATTTTTGTTTTCCTAGGGTAAGGCAGCTTTTATTTTAAAGAGATGTGTAAATACTACAGTAATATCTACAGGATATGTAACTATACCAGAGAGTTTGTACAATAGACTAGGTATGTTTCTGTAATGTGTACAAAGGTCCACAGATGGGCTGTGAAGGATTCTGTGATAAATTCCAATATCCTATACTACAAATAGGTACAAATATTCTGTTCACTAAACAGCAACCTCTGTCACTAAACCACAAAATGATTACCTAGCTTTAGCCAGAAGTTTGATCACATGATCCCTGGCCTGAGTAAAAGACCCACTTTGTCTTTCCATTACCAGTCCAGTGTGTGCTGACACAGTAATTGGACACAAAAAAAGTAAACATTAAATACATAAAACATGAATGCATGCAGCCTTTTACCCTACATAGAAATTACAGTTTCTCTTTCCCTTTAATTTAAATATGGTATGGTTTCAAATGGTTCACAGATAATTTTGTTTTTATGACTATACTAAAATAGTTACTAGTTCATTCAGAAACCAACATTTATCAAAATTAGAAGAAATTGCATCAGTTTATAGGGTCCTGAAAAAGGTCCTGCTAGACAATGTTATTTCTCCTTACCTCCTCACCTACTCACCTACTCCTTTTTGCAATCCAGCACAGAAAGCTTTATTTCTCAAGCAACACTGAATATGACATGCACAATGTTCATTAATTTTTCTAGATATTTTACTTATCTAGTAAGAAGAAATAACACATCGTAGTTTGGAAAATAATCTTTTTTTTTCCTTCCCAAATGTCAGGGAAAAAGGCCTGCAAAAAGAATAAAATTCTGAATATTCCATTTTGATACTTTCATCCTGACTAGAAGGTGATGGTTACTTATACTCTGATCTTGTTGTAACATTGTAACACTGTGCCATATAAAAAGATTGAAAGCAACTGATAATGAAAAAATATGTCCAATGTACTTGAGTGCAATTTTTTATATTATGTTTTTTTTAATCTGTTACCTAAAATCCTTCCTATTCCAGGAGTATTTGGGTGAAAACAAATCTAATTTTAATGCAGGGATTATTAATAAGACATCTATGATATGGTAAAGGGTTTCGTTTTTATAGCATGTTTTATTTTTTTATAAAATGAACGTGCACAATGTTGTAAAATCTTTAGAGATTTTATTGCATTTTCTCTTGCTGCTGCATCATGTTCCTATTCTAATTTTCACCTCTATAGGCAGGCAAAAAATGTTATACAGAGTCTCTGCAAAGACTTCAGAATACCCTCAAAAAATATCTATTCTTTAAATCATATAATACAGAAATACTTGTTCTAATACAAATTTTGTTCTAAACAAAATCCTATGGAAAAGTGTGTACAGTCCAGTATAGACAGCAAGAGGAGGGACCACCAGATCAAGCTCCCATTCCTGTTTCTGTGGAATAGGTGTGAAAAAACAAATTATTTCTTGCTGACACTTTTCCTACATATATTTATTGCTGATTCTGTTTCCTGGATTTTGATGGACCGCCCCCCAAGTATTGCATAAAACAAAAGGTTCCTAATGAGGTCTTAAGCCTCCTTGTGACACAGCAATTCAGTACAGCCACTAAATCTGTGCACACACTACGAGCAAATATCAACCTCAATTATCATATCACTTTCATTGTCCAAAAGACCAGCAATAGCTGTATCCTGAGATAAAAATGACACTGTCAATTAGTTGCAACATTTTTTCAGAAAATCATGTGGTGTTTCCTCATGATAACTACTGTCCAAGTAACTGTACTGAGACACCCATACCAAAGAATCACATGAAAGACAGGGGTTTTGTTTTGAAGAATACACACAATTTTCATTGCTTATTTTGAAGGATTAGTGCAAATATCTTTTATTATTATTTTATCTAAATTTTAATTGCTGCATGTTGGTCAAAAAGAGCACAAGACAGATTTTAACAGTGCCTTGAATGATCTCTGTTTTTCTCTTTTTTCAGTTCTTGAACAAACATCTTGTATGTGCCTGCTTTCAAAATAATCCCCTTCCTAAATAACCTTCTGTCTATAAAAGCAGGCTTGCCTTTTCACATTCTCTTGATTTCATCATCACTAGCAACTTGATTAGAAGAAACTTGGAGACTACTTGGATTAGAAGAATTATATATATCTTCATATAATAGAAAAAAATTTGCCCTGTGACTGCTGAAGGTGTGAATCTGAAACAAAGTGAAGGTTGCTTTATCAGTGCTAAAAAAGAAATAAGTTGGATAGGGAAGAAAATAAATTGGGACTTTCACAGGATTTTTTTCACTGAGACTAAAACTCCTCTAAGGAACATGCAAATGACAAGTGACTAGATAGTTAAATACACTTAAACACCAGTTGTAGGAGAGCCAAATTTCTTTCACAGCAAGAGCTAGGAAATAAGGTGAGAGTGTGGTAATAAGTGTATCAATTCCCAGTCATCTGGAGTAATCCAGAAAAATCAGAAAACCATAACAAATGATGTTTTAAAATCATTAATATACCACTAAAGTTTACTGTGAACTCTGAAAATTCTCACACAACCCAGAAAGGTATTTGTAGACTGATTCTCTTTTTCTCAAGGGTACACCAAATATACCAGATTTAGTATTAAAATAAAACATAATCAGAAGTAGTTAATATTGCACAAAACAATGTAAGAAATACATCGTATTTTCAAATATGAAAGATAACTATAGTAGAATTCCTTATAAGATTTTCAGACTTACAGAACTGAGCAACCTAACAGTTCCAGTATCCTTCAGCTCCAAGTGGCCTGCCACATCTGCCCCGGCTCCTGGACAAGCTTCAAGAGATGAAGCTTCAGGTACCGTCAAGAAGAAGCTCATTTGGGATTCTTCCACCCCAGTTTTCCATTAGCTGCACTTTACTTTCACATACCAAGAGGACAAGACAACCTCAACTTTCAGGGTGAATATTTTTAGAACAGTAAGCATCTAGAGATCAGCATGACTCAGCTTTCCTTGTTTGAAAATTTGGTTAAATTTATTCTCTTGAGATCCTCCCATCTTCAGTAAAACCCTGTGTCTGAATTACAGTTTGGAGAGGGTTATTCAGTTAATTCAATAGCAACCAGGATTGCAGAACAGACCCATACATTTTGGATGTATGCAAAACTCTAACTTTCATGCTGGAATACCATTTTCAGCATAAAACTCACGCACGTTTGATCTATTAATGTTGTTTTGTTTTAGGTCCTAATAGTTTTTTGCCATCTTAATGCTTAGCAGACTAATTCTGTCTTTCAGCTATAATGATACTTTACCAAGTGCCACTAGGACATGCCCAAAAACCTTATGCAAAATACAAAATAAAATTGCCAGAAGTTTCCAAAACTGCACAGAACTATTGACAAACTGCTGCAAGGAAACTGTGCCTGCTTTCCGGTAGCAGAAATAAATCCAAGCATCCTGCTGCTTGCAGGGCTTTATCTGAATACGCAATGCCAGTGCAGGCTGATCTCTTCAGGACTATGACAAGTACCTGGAGAGTTTTGCAATTAATATTATTATGTACTTTCTGCCTGGAATGCCCTTGAAACTATGAAATGTTCCCTGATGTATCTGGGAAGGAGAAAAACACTGAGAGACAAGAAAGAGGAGCTCATTTGATAACCAGGGTTGTCTTAAAATGTTAAACTGTGAAGAAGCAAAATCCTTTTGAAGGTAATTGAGCTAGTCATCAGCTGTACTTTAACTACAGCCATTTTAGAGATTTCTGACTAGTGCAGGAAAAAGCAAATAGCCTTGATGTATTCCTTATTCTTCTAAGCCCGTGGGATTAGGGGCTGCATTTGCATTAGGAATTTAATTTTTATCAGAATCTTGTAATCAAAAGTTTGGTACCACTCTATGAACTTGTGAATAGAGAAGCTACATTTTTATATCTTTTGATCTAAGACAGATCTAAAACCACCTTAAAGAGGACACCCAGTCACCTGACTCATCTGTGTTCTTATTTCTGGTGACACTGTGAAAAAGCACTCCATGACTATTTGACGTAAAGCGCTGGAGACTCTACCAAGTGTGCTGCTAATGTCAAATCTTTACATAATGTTTCAGTTCAAAGTAAAACAAAACCAAAACCAAAAGCAACCAAACAAAAATATCCCAACCCACCAAAATACCACATATTGCACTATGTTTCTGCTCGACCATACAATCGTATTCAGAGCCTGTCCTTAAAAATTCTTAATTTTTTGTTGGAGACAAGGCTGAAAATTAAGTTTAGTCCCCTGTCTTAAATGAACTGATACAAAGCAAATAAATTTAATTATTTGAAAATTACATAAAAATTTACATAAAACTCAGCTTTTATGAATATTCACTATTTCTTACCAATGTTAAAAATACTGAGAACAGAGGTAAAACCATATGGTTCCACATGAAAGCAGTAATTATTGCATCAGAACAATGGTTCATATCCTTACTCTGAGAATGGCCAATACCAGCTGCTTTAATGAAAAGTACAATAAACCCAACAGTAGGCTGTTACTGCTTTTCTTGAATTAAAAACATCACAGAGCCAAGTAATTATATTTTTTTTCATCAGCAAATTCTCTGTAATAAACACATTCCCAAACTATAATAACTATTTTAAATGGCTGTGCATTTGAGCAAGAAAAAGTAATTATTCTTCAATAATATTTCACATTAGGCTTAGAAATACTCTAGTCATTATTAAGTCTCAGAAAAAATGCACTTGAATTAACAAGGCACAGTGCCCATATTTTCCACAGGATGCAACAAATTTCTTGGCTATTCAGTTTTTGTGAGATTATTTATTTACATGTCTTTAACATATTTGGGGACCACAAATGAAAGATTAGAAAGGTGGGACAATACCACCTTTTCTCTATTAACTTCAGGCTGAAGTTCACATCACCACCATTTAAAATTAAACATTTTGAATTAAGCTTCTAAATCAGCAGCATGGTCTTCCAAGGTGCTGAGCTAAGGAACCCATCAATTATAGACAGAAGATTGTAACAATTAATTCTGCAATTGAGGCTTTTAAAAAACCCCAACAACAGACAGACAAAGAAATCCATCATCCTCTCTAACAGAAAACAAAATCATCCTTTGTGTCTAAGCAGTGTGACCTACATATGGTCCCACTTCAGAAGATCCAGTTCACTAGCTTTTTCCAGCTATTTTTAAATTATTACATTCTGGTTTGAAGTTGGTATCTCTACAGCATCAATGTTTTTCACTAAAAGATACAGAACAAGAGGTTTGCAACCCACCAGCTGAGAATATTTGCTCTGTCTGTGTGGATGTGCATGTGTGTGTTCATGGCTTGATGCTGAAAGACTGTTCAGAACCTAATCTGTGCAGGAGCTCAACTTCCTCACCCTTAAATATTCACTGGCCATACAACACCCCCAAAAACTATTTAACACCACAGAGCCCCCAGTCTGTAGCATTGCAGGCTGTGTGACTGCTTTCTCTACAACAGGTGAATATTCAAGCCAAGCTTTAACCAAAAGCTGGTTTTTATCGAAATATTATTCATACAGGGTAAACAATAAGTTAGTTGATATTTTAGCCCAGCTACATTTATGCTTTTTGTTAAAGGAAAGAGAGCAAGTTATACATACATTACACATATATGTCTCTGCATATACACAAATATTTATACTATAAACCTTAGTAGGCAATGCAGTAACAAAATCTTCCTCCCTGCCCCTAGAGCAGAGGGACTTCTTGGAGAATTACAGGCAAATATTCTGAATGCAGTGTGGAGGTGCTCTATCTAACTCTCGCATAGCACAGGAAAGCATCTTCCTAATTTCACTTTTCCATTTTCTTTTCTAAATGATACAAGATCGTCACCATTTGAAGTGATATCAGTAAAAACTATACTCCAAGAGTGAAAAGATGCTTACAGACACAAAATTATTATATGCTGCCCTAAAATGCCACTCTATTAGAAAGAAACATGATTTCACAGAACTTCTGTAAAGACTCTCGACCTTTTCTAGAGCTGCAGATTTTCACTATAGGTAAAACTGGTTGAAGATCAGGATTTGAATTCAACTACTACTCGACTAAACCAACCTTGTACAACAGTAATGTTACACACAAATAAATGCAAATAATTTTATGTATTTTACTGACTTATCACTGATCTAGAAATTCAGGAAAATCTTCTTGGCCTTACCATAATGCAAAGTGAATTTTTATTAAGCCCTTTCAAGTAGAGGTGTCCTTGAGGTTCTCTCAAGTGGTTTAACTCTCAAAATCATGTCCAGAAAGTTTCCTAATAAGGGACACTTTTTTTTCTTTGGGAACTGAAGCTCTAACTTCTTACACATCAGTGTCACCTGATATCTCCCTTGTCTCTCCACTATAACAGGGGTACATATGCATTGATAGTTCCAGATGATTCACTAGCCTTTACAATTCTGAATATATTAGCTTTGGCAGATGTATATTTGATGCATAATTCAATATAGAGTGTATAAAATATTAGGCGTGACTACTCAATTGAAGTTGCATAAATATTTCCAGTGAAATATTTTTTAATCAGCCACTTATAATGTGCACTTCATAGGCTGTCACACAGACTCTTGGTCTAGGTCTCATGTTGACAATTGAAGCAAAATGTGTTTGCTCATTTTGCGTACAAATGCATACAGATACTCAGGCTCTCCTGTCTCTGCACGTTTTTATGAGAATTGTCACTGCACAGACCTCCCTCCCTGGTAGGCATTTCCCTACTATTTTAGAGATATGAATAACAGCACACAGCATTCAGTATGCCACAAAAAGCAGAGCCTGAGGAAGGGTTGCAACTTTACTGAGGGGAGCATTGTCAATGCAGCTATGTAAAAACCATCGCATAACCTGTGCCATTCCCCACCAGCACCTCACACGTGGGTCATCATCTAGCTACACAAACTGCAGTCCTGCTGTTGAGGCTGCATGTTTGACACAGTTTGTTGCTCTGGCCATGATTTAGTGTAATTTTGAACAGTAGCAGACATATTAAGGAGGTACATCTCAGGAAAACAGATTTTTCCCAAGGTTATTGTTTCCTTGCTATTATTTTAGAGTTTGTGATACTGAATACTTTAAGTAACTGTCTTCATTATTAAGAAAAACCTTGACATATGTGTGCTCAAGCACACAGGAAGATCTCTTATAAATCAGTGCTAGCAAGATTAAATGACTGATTGCTTTTTAATTGTCATTAATGTAAACATAGTAGGTTTCCCCCCTGCAACACACACTAATGGATTGGTTCTGTTTAATGTCTTTATCACCAAGCTGTATGTGGGGATTGAGTGCAGCCTCAGTCAGTTTGCAGATGACACCAAGTTGGGCAGGACTGTCAATCTTCTTGATGGTTCAAAGGCTATGCAGGGTGGTAAAAGTGAACTGCTCTGTAAATAACCAGCAATCCACAGATGTATCTTTGTAGAAATCCAAATTACATAAATTGTTTTTTAAAGAGTCCCCTTTCCCATTGAAGAAGATTGTCTGTATAGAGTCAGATAGTATAAACACATCAAAATTGCTCATCTTATTTTCAGTTTTCAATTGTCCTTTTGCTTCTCCCCTCTATCTTGTTCTTGTACTTAAAGGTTTGTTTCATAGAACTCAACATATTTCCTAATTTTAAAAGCTTCTTCTTTCTCATCTTCATTTTACTTAATAAATACATAGACAATGGTTGCCTCTGTTCTAAGCTATGATTAAGTACTGCCGCAGACAAAGCTTTTTTTTTCTTTTCTGACTGACAGTGCCGTTTCTCATCAAATTTAGCTTTAGGAACATATAAAACTTGCCCCATGCAATTATGTAATCAATCAATTACTGAAACAATCCTAATGAACTGAATTCTAGCATGGGTCGACTGCTCCTCATTCTGCTTTGAAGCATGAATGCACACTCATATGAAGCTAATGCCTGCTCCCCATTTCTTCCCTGTGGCCAGTGCCATTCTACTCTGACAAGTGATTTTGCCCTTTACTGGGGCTAGATAACATGAAAAGTGAGTAATACAAACCCATGTCCTTAAAAAGACACCAGGAGTCTGACGGGAGATGTTTTTTTGTTTTAGTAGCTTGGTTGGGGAAGCTGAAGGAGAAAGCTTTTCTAAGTGGAAGGCTGTTTTGCTACTTTCTAGAGAAAAAAAATCATGGTTTATGCCATGCGTTCTTTAGTTAGCTAATTTTAGTTAATATTTTGAAACAGTTTAAAATCTCTTTATGGGTGAAAATTGAATCTAAGTATTTTGATTGAACTTATTCAACTGTTGTTTTTATCCTGAATATCAATTTGTAAAAGAACTTACCCTATGTTTTTTGGGTTTTTTTCATATTTCAGCAATTCAGAGTATGTTTAAAGTTTGGAGAAGACATAACAGTTTTTTGCTACCCTGATGGTGTAAGTTAAGATACATTTTGTAAAATTCTGCTTCACTGGATATGATACACAGGAAAAATTATTTTCTCTTCTTGATACTGTATCTGCTTCCTACTGATCTCATTACAAACCTTGCTCACTTCCAATGAGGTAGTATAGTTCTTGTATTAAGAAAGATTTTCTCCCCCCTACAGAACCTGAAATTTTTCTCTCAGACTGTACACTATATCATGAAAAAATGATAGAAAGGTACAAAACTTTGTTAAATAACCCTTTCCAGCTATCTGGTACCAGTTTATTTTGGGGGAAAACCACAAAACGATAAAAATACAGCACTGACTCATTCCCAGGGGTCCAAGATGGACCTTGCAGACAATGCCTATACATGCTGTTGTTTCACTGGCTGTATTTACAGAGACCTTCTCCACAGCCAGTTAGTTACCTGTGCTTTACTCTGCCCACTACAGTCTCTTTGGAGGTGGAAGATGCCACCAGTGCAATGGCTGAGCAAGTGCTCACATGCACACTTTGCTGGCTCATTCTAACAGCTATCATTCACCAAGGCAGCAAAAGGTCCAGCATGGTGATGCTCTAATGAAGGGTGAGATTGATGACAGCAATTTCAGTACCAGCATAGGAATAGGCACGCTGCTTTTAGCGGCCTTCACAAGGAGGACAAAGTACTCGTTTTAAGTTTTCGTCTATGCTTATTCTCTTTTTTTCTCCAAAAATATAGCAATTACTGAAAAATTAGTCAGAGAAACCTCACATTCTGGTTCCTAAAGAGTTCACTGTTTGAGTCTAGTGTGACAAGGGAATGACACCTATGGCAGGGCAATACATAATAACCATCACTGTCTCTAATCACTATTAATTATATGCAGTCATCTTCAGACTTCCAACAAAACATATGCTGATGAATACAGCAGGATTTTACACCTCCTCAACTTGCCAGTAATAAACGCATTGCCTGAATTAATCATGTTCTTGTTAGGCAATGAAAAAAACCAGTAGCTGTCAGTGAGCAAAGCTCCTCATGTGCCACAAAACATGTGTCACCTGAGCATGCTGAGGCACCCAGAGCTATCTTAGGCATCTGGTGTATGAGATAAAACACAGAAACCTGCCTGGAAATTTTCATGTTTCAAGTCAATGTCTGGTCCAATAAAACATTTCTGGGACTCCTGTGCTGGACTCTGTTAGAAGCAGAGGGTACCAGGCACTATGAAGATAACAGGAGAAGAACACCTTCTCTGGGTTTGCTGCACTGTAAGAAACCACTAACTGGGCACCCTGGGTCAGCATGGCATGTACCAGCCACATTGTAAGACAAGGTGAATATCTATAATTCTGTCCCACTTCCACAGTGACAAGAAATCAATAGCTATCCATGGTGGTTTTTGCTGCGATAGAGTTGATTTTCTCCACAGTAGCTATTATGGGGCTGTGTTTTGGATTTGTGCTGGAAGCAGGATTGATAACACAGGAATGTTTTTGTTGCTGCTGAGCAGGGCTTACATAGAGCCAAGGCCTTTGCTGCTCCTCACCCAAGCCACCGGTGAGGAGGCTGGGGGTGCACAAGGGGCTGGAAGGGGACACAGCCAGGCCAACAGACCCCAATTGACCCAAGGGGTATTCCACAGCATATGGTGTTGTACTCCACATATAAAGCTGGGAGGAGAAGGAAGGAAGGGACATTCAGAGTGATGATGTGTGTCTTCCCAAGTAACTGCTGTGTGTGATGGAGCCCTGCTTTCCTGGATGCCTAAACACCTGCCTGCAGATAAGAAGTGGCAAATGAATTCGTTGTTCTGGTCTGTGCAGCTTTTGCTTTATCTATTAAACTGTCTTTATTGCACCTATGTGTTGTTTCACTTTTACCATTCTGAGTTTTCCCCCCATCCAACAGAGTAGTTTAACTGAGTGGCTGTGGGGTACATATCTGCTGGCTGGGGTTAAACTATGGCACTATATGTAAATGTGGAGTGTCTGGATTAAAAAGTTGGTAAAAATGACATAACTTAACCAAACGTAGCGCAGCATGTAGCATAACACAACATTGTGTGGTGGGTTGACATTGGCTGGATGACAGGTGTCCACCAAGCCCCTCTATCACTCCTGGGCTGGACAGGGAATATAAAATTAGATGGAAAACAACTTGTAAGTTGAGATAAGGCAGTTTACTGAAGCAAAAGCTTCAGTTGTGCATGCACAAAGAAGCAAATTATTTTGTTCTGTACTTCCCATCACCAAGCAACATCTGGCCACTTCCCAGGAAGCAAGGCTTCAGCCCACACAGTGGTTGCAGTGGAAGGCAAACACTGTAAATAACAAATGCCTCCCTTTCTCCTCCTATTCCTGTTTTTTGTATCTGAGCTGATGTCATATGGTATGGAACATCCATCCCTTTAGTCAAATTTGGTCAGCTGATCTAGTTTTGTCACCTCCCATGATCTTGCCCTCTTCCAGCCTACTGATGTGATGCAGGATGATAGAAACAGTGCTGACACTCCACCAGTGCTGCTCAGCATTACCCAAAATACTGGGGTGTTATCAATGTCTTTCCAGCTACCAATGCAGAGCACAGCACTGTGAGGGCTGCTATGGGAAAATGAACTCCAGCTCAGCCAGATCCAATATACATTGCCACCTATATATTCTAATTTCTGCCTTTCCTTGTAGACAAGGGTTATCATAGAGTCATAAAATTGGGTTGGAAGGGACCTTTAAAGACCATGTAGTTCCAATTCCTGTTGCCATGGGCAGGGACAGCTTTCATTAGACCAACTTGCTCAGAATCCCATCCAGGCTGGCCTTGAATACTCCCAGGGATGAGGCATCCACAATCTTTCTGGGCAAGCTCTTCCAGTGCCTCACCACCATCACACTATGGAATTTCTTCCTAATACGTAATCTAAACCTGCCCCTTTTCAGTCTGAATTTGTTCCCCCTTGTGCTGTCACTACATGCCCCTGTAAAAAGTTGCTTTTCATCTCTCTTGGCAGCTGCCTTCAAATACTGAAGGCCACAACTGGGTAAACTGCGACCCTTGTCTTCTCCAGGCTGAACAATCCCAATTGTCCTAATCTTTCCTCATAGGAGAAATGCTCCATCCCTTTGATTATCTTGAGGGACTCCTCTGGACTTGCTCCAACAGGTCCATGTCCTCCCTGTGCTGAGGACTGAGGACCCCAGAGCTGGGTGCAGTGTTCCAGGTGGGGTCTCACCACGGCAGAGCAGAGGGGCAGAATCCCCTCCCTCCCCTGCTGCCCACGCTGCTTTGGATGCAGCCCAGGACATTTTTGGCTTTCTGGGCTGTGGGTGCTCATGGCTGGGTCATGTCCAGCTTCTTGTCAACCAGCACTGCTCCAGGGTTGCTCTTGGTCTCCTCATCCCCAGCCTGTGCTGATATCACGGGTTGCCCAATCCCAGGTACAACACTTTGTATCTGGCCTTGTAAACCTCATTAATGAAGATATTAAATAATGCTGGTTCCAACACAGACCCCTGAGGGTCACTACTTGTCACCGATGTCCATCAGGACTCTGAACTGTTGGCCACTACCCTCTGGATGTGATCTTCCAAGCACTTTCTTATCCACCTAACATTCCAGATAAATGATATCTGTAGCCCTTCTCATGTCCCCCGATGCAGTCACTACAACACAGAAAATCACTAGTGGTCCTGTCAGACACTAGGTTGATCAGGCAAGACTTGCCCTTGGTAAAGCCATGCTGGCTGTCCCAAATCACATCTCTGTCCTCCAAGTGCCTTAGCACAGCTTCCAGCAGGATCTGTTCCATGATCTTCCCAGGCACAGAGGTGGGGCTGACAGGTCAGTTGTTCCCAGGGTCCTCCTTTCTACCCTTTTTAAAGATGGGTACAATGTTTTCCCTTTTCCAGTCACCTGGGACTTCACCTGACAGCCACAACTTTTCAAATGTCATAGAGAGTGGTTTGGCAACAACATCAGCCAGTTCCTCAGGGCTCTGGGATTCATCTCAAGTCCCGTGGACTAAAGCATGTTCAGTTTCCTCAGGTCACGAACCTCATCTTTCCATACACTGAGAAGAACTTTGCTCCCCTTCTCCATCTTGTTGTCCATCCACTCAAGAGGTGCGGGAAGAGAGGTTGCCACTGAAGACAGAGGCATAAAAGTTGTTGAGTACCTCAGCCTTCCAATTGTTGTTGCCAGTTTACTAGCCACAAGACAGTACAAAGCATAATGCCAATTTTTTTTTTTCTGTTATCTCTTAACAACACTCAGAATAACATGTGCAAAATATTATTCAAGACAGGAGACCTTTAAATATTTCTGTCTATGAGTGCTGTTTGAACATATAGTTTTATCAAACGTGCTATAATGTAATCAATATTAAAATACTGATGCTAAGAATGTCTCATGTTGGCTTCCACAATTTCATTTTCTATTCTCTTAATTACCTGGTAATGTAATTAGAAGTAAGGTACCATGACATTACTTGAAAAGAAATCAAAGATATTTAACATTTATTTATTATAATCACAATATACTTCACTTTCCAAAGAAGCCACAGTAATTTTTGGCAGGGTTGGAAATAGTTTATATCCTCAGTCCAATAAAGTATGTGAAGCTTGAAATCAGATGTCAAAGCTGAATTTTTCTCCACAGTATGCATCTCCAAATGATAATTTCTCAAAGGGATTATTAATGTTTAATCATCTCTAGAAATAGTGCTCCCCAATTTACTCTTTAATATGCAAACTAACTTATGATCCTGCTGATATTTCCTAAGAAAATACACTGAACATTTCTGGGAAGACTTCAGAATGGTACCACTCAGCTGGGAAACTACAGCTGCTCAATGCCCATATAGGACCCAGCAGTTCAGCTTAGTTGCAAGATATTCCTGAAAAATTATTAAGTCTTACTGCTATTTAAATTAGATGGAACCCCCATAATTAAGAATTTCAAGAGCTGAAGTATATGCTTCATGAGGTTTATGCTGTTCATTTACAATTTTAGGAAGTCATCTTGCAAACCCATCCTACTAAGAATACTGTTGACTGCTGTGATGAAAATCAATTTCAATTTTCTTGTACTTCTCTAGGGATTAAACCTTGTCCCAGGTTGTGACAGCAAAAAACAGAGAAGGCACAAGGAAAAGTTATCTTTTAAAACAAAAACAGGGGAGGCCATGAAAACTTGCTTTGAAGAAAATAAAGAGACTTTTTAAAAAGCTTGTTTTGGGAAACTAGTAATGAAGAATACCATCTGCAATATTTAAACTTTTATTGTAAACTATTTTGAAGCAGTCAATTTCCTCTCTATTCTTCCCCTAGATATTTTTTCTCTTCTTCTTTTCACTTTGTTAACAAATTATGTTTGGAAAATAAGGAGGAGGAAGACAAGACCATCTGAGATTTTTACGAACAAAAGCTCTAAAGATGATACAACAACAGATAAGGATGTTCCTTCCACTGTGGAGGCCAGCGGGCCTGCTGGACAAGGAACGAAAGGAGTCCTATGGTGGGATAAGTCCTAGGTTCTTTTCCAGCTTACGATGACTGAAAAAGCTTCCTCCAGAATGCTCTGTTCCGTTATGCCAATGTACCCCAGTCCTGCTTCCCTGGTTGGCTCCATTGGTCACTACAACCCTTGCTACTTGATATGCCCTCAGAGTTCCCTTACCCTGGACCCCCCATTGTTTTCCCCGGATTTCCCTGGAACCTTGCACGAGTGCGGATGCATTAAATCTCTCCTGTAGAACCCCATGCGAAGACCCTTCCTGCTCATGGTTGGACTGTTTGGCTAGCTGTCCAGTGTATGTGTATATGTGTGCTGGCTGCACCGAGCGGCCTCCGCCTTAGAGGCGCTTTTGGGAAGGTGGCAGCACTTTACCATCTAATAGCACCGCGACATTCCACCACCAAGCTACCTTGCTAGTGGTTAGACAAATATTTGTGACAGCTGAAAAATGCTGAGCGTCACATTTCCTTCTTTTTTTCTTTGGTGGCATCTGGAATGACAGAAGGTAACAGAGGACAGTCCAACACACAGATTTTGAGTCCCCTTCTGGAAGACTATGAGGCTCAGGGAACATGGGTCTCTAGCATATGAAAGACAGCATGAGTTTTAGTGCAGTTTAGTCTCAATGTGCAATACCAAATTCCTGTGAAAGTAGGCCAAAGATAAAGTCTTTGTGTGTCAGCCTATTCCGAACCATTCCAGAAAGGGAAGCCGCCCTAGCAAAGTTCAGGGAAGACTCTGAAGCTCTTCTAAGTCACAGTAGCAGCTGTGATCTGACCTGCAATTTTTAACATCCTCTTGTATATCCAAACCGACTTTTTTCATAAGTACTTACAGAAAAATGTTTGCAAAGAAGATCTGTGGTGATCATTCATTTCCTGGAGACACTGAAGGTGCCAGAATGTTATTCAGACTGTTAAGCCAGTAACTCTTTTTCCCAATATGCTATATTTCCTGATATTCCCGTCTTTGGGAAACTAGCTTGTGAGGTGTGATATGAAGACATAAACCCTACCCAGTACATATATATATATAAAAACATATATATATATATATATATATATATTTTCTCTTATTCTCCTTCATCATTCTCCTTCATCAAAGGGGAAGCTTGGGTGCATCTTGGGATGCTTGGGTTATGCAATATGGTCTAACTGCCACTGTCTAAATGCAGCCTGTGGGAACAGAGCTGCCAAAGGCATGGCTCCTTAGAGATGTATTACAATTGGAAAGATGACACATACAAATCTCAAAGACACTCACTGCTTTCTAAAATGATGTGCATATAAACCCTTTATTCACACAGATAACCATCAGGGTTCTGATGATGATTTAGACTGTTGTCCAAGTTAAAAAAAAAAAGTCCATGCAATCTGTACAGAAAACAATAGCACCACAGATGAAGTCCTGTGTTCTTGCCTCACTCACAAGGAAAATATCTTTACCTGGTAACGAACAGGAAGATTCAAACCTTCAGGGATATTAAAATATTATTCTGAACAGCTGAGCTGCAGAGATGATTTCAGGACACAGCTGCTAGTCCTGACATAGTAGCTGCATTGCAGCTTTGGCTTACCTCAAAAGCATCTCCCACTGAGATAAACGATGCTAACTGATGCCAATAGTACAACAGAGTATTGCCAACCAAAACTAAAACCCACAGACCAAAGGCAGTATGTGTCACACACTGACAGTCATTCACTACTACTTTCTGTAACAACCTTCCCCACTTCCATCTTGTTTACCTCTGATGCTTTACCCTCTTCACTGCAGCTAATATAGCTGTGCTACAAGGAATTTATATTATCACTTTTCCTTAGAATGCCAACACGCAAGCTGGCAACATAAAAATGCTCATGTAAAAGAACACATGTCCTTTCACTTCCTGCTCTCCATTTTTAGGGAGTCAGCTATAAAGAAATGGCAGAATTGCAACTAGATCATTGCACCAGAGAGTTAGAAAAGTGAGACTGAACCCCCTCAAGTGGCAGTTAAATTTTTTTCAGAAATTCTGAGTTCAGATAGTTGACTTTTAGTAAGTTTGACTTACTAAATTTTAAGAAAAAATAATTAGCTTCACTTGACATTTTCGTGCTCAGTTTTTGTTCTAGCAGTAAGTATAGAACATCTGGTGTACTTCAACCACAGCCTAAGGTAGGCATTCTCAGGCTTGTGCAGACTAAATTTATTTAAAATCTCAGGCAGGAGCCTTATGAACAGAATATAGACCACATGTGAAAAAACATATAATTACTATGATCTTATGGTCACTGTAAGCATAAGAAAGATCATTCATTAGTGCTCCAATAAATGTGAACTGAGTGCTATGCTCATCAACTGGCAGCTGATTACACCTAATTAGACAATCCACTAAATTGTAATGCCACTGATTGAGCACTCTGAGAAACAGAAGTTTAACTTCTGAGATGTCATTTGCCATTGCATGCCTACACCTTCGTTTTTGTTCCAGTTCCTATCCCAAATAATTGCCTGTGACATGGCACATAAACTGAGCACTTTTCTTTTCTGGAGCCTGAGGCTTCCTTAAATTATTTTGCGAGTCTACACAGCTTCTGTAAACTATGAAGTATGTAAGATTGCAGGTATGTGAAGTGCACACTTTTCATTGAGTAAGCTATTTCTCCTCACATTAGGTAAAAGGACCCACTTCCAGTTTTCCTTTGCTGATTTGGTAAAATATGTGGTACAAGACAATAAGAAAATACCCCTCCTTTTTAAAGACCTATTCAAGAGCATATTCACTGAGAAAAAAATACTTCAGGCTCACATTCTGTGCCACTGCCCAACACTGAAGGCATCTTTTCCTCCTTTGTGGGTTGTAAGCCTCATTTCATTCTTTCGTCCCTGCAAAAGTAAAAAATTGGATGATCTGCTGGAAGTCACAATGGGGAGAAATGATACTATTCTGCAGCATTTTCCCAAATCCAGTTTAGAGCTCCACAAATGGATCTGGTAATAACATCCCATACAGATGGCAAGAAGTGTACAAACCCCCAAAACAAAACTTACATGAGCCATAGCAGTAACTACTGAGAAAAAACATTCTGGAAACAAGATTTTGAGATGGAAGAAAGCAGTCAAAGAGTTGCAGATGTCCTGAAAACTACCTGCAAAGAGGTTATTTAAAAAGACAGAAGTAGAAGAAGAGGCTTCCAGTGATGGGACAGGGTAAAATCTGCGTTTGAGGGTAGGAGTATAGAGAAATTGCAAGAAGCCTGAGCAAAATTCCTACCAGAGACAATGACTGGAGAAGTAGGCAACATCTACATATGAGAAATGCAAAAGAACAAGTACAGACAAGACAAAATGTCGGCAAAAAACAAGGAATTAAAGAGCTAGGAGGAGTAAAGACAAGCCTTTGTGACAGAGCAGGTAACATGGCCAAAAAAGAGAGGTCATGAAGAGGTCACAGTTGCTATGAAGATAAGGACTGTAGACATGTCACTCTGACTTGGAAGAAATCATTAATTTCTTATTTCTTGTGTGAGACACAGCATTGCAAATGTACATGGCTGAGACAGCTTGGTTAAAATAGCTCTGAGAAATAAACAGCAGTTGCTGCCCTAAATTTCTAGAAGAGACAGGGAAATAGAAGACAGAACATGAATGAAGAATGCCTGCCTGGCAACAATGACTCCCTTGAAGGCTACTCAAAAGAAGTAAGCACAACACTGAAACAGGTGAGAGGGGTAAACACGGAGAGGAAGGCAAGCACCAAGAACCATGGGAAGTATTAATGACCAAATCAGTGGAAAGAAGGGAAGGAAGAACCAAAAAGGTTGGGATTGGCATGTCATGGGCATGACTGTAAAGAGAAGTGATAAAAGTTAAAATGGTGAGAAAGAAAAAAAGGCAAGGTAGAATACAACCAAAAGGATTAATTTAGGAGTGCATAATAAGAAAAGTGAAAGTGGGGCTTCCCTAAAACATGTAAAGGAACCAGTCTGCTGCCTCTTCTGCGTTCGTCATGAAGAAGACAGTTGTCAGATAACTGTACAAAAAAGCAAACAGAAAATGGACAATGGTGGAGAAATCAATAGAGAAATCTGCTATCCAGTCCATTTGCAGACAATCAGACAACCTGAATGGCTGTAAATCATTACAGCAGCAATAATGTTAATGGAACTTCCCCTTTATGTCATTTAGTGAATGGAACAGGGATTGGGAATGCAGTCACAACTGGCTGGGAGGAAGGCATCCTTAAAGATAACTTGTACAAATAACTGAGAAAATCTAGAGAAAAGCTGAACAATGCAGAAAATCTACCCCAGAAAATAGATTTCTTGGAGGACTGAAAGTGATCATCCAGCTCTAAATGTAGTTTAGAAAGAATTTTATTAATCACCATCAGCTCCCAGGAATTGGACTTTGAAGGTCCTTTTAACTAAGGATATTCTATGATTCTATGATAAGAATCATATGCAGACTTATTTAAGTAAATATTGCATGGAAAGTGTTACTATGAGTGTTACTTATTCTCTGTCTCCAATAAAATGATTTATTTGGCCAAGAACTTTGCTCAGGGAACACAGTGCTTTCACTTTAGAGTTATACAGTACTGAAGGACTGGTGACTGAGAACAGATACACCATCCTGTACACAAAAACATTCACCAAAGTTACAAAAGAGATGATTAGTTTGAGAGCAGAGAAGGGTGTCAAGAGCCAGGTGAAAGAACGCAAACCCAACAGCCACCTGCTTGTAAACTTATTCTGAGATAGTTTGCTGAAACTGGGCCTAGATGTTCACTGTGTAAATAGAGATGAAAAAATATTGTAACTCTAATCAGAGTTTTGGACAGACAAATTATAAACAACTCAAAAGACAGTTATGTCAAGAAGGTTTCTGGTATCATCTAATTCTCATTGAAATCATGGCGTCATTACTTATTAACTGAAAGAATTTTCTATTACTTTCTTTAGGCTAAGGAGATGGGATGGCAAATTCTAATTGAATAAAGAAGTCCAGGGCTTTGACATGCAGCTCAGAAAACTGTAGAGATGGCTTGAATCACAGGAGGAGAGACTGATTTTGGGAGCAGCAACTTGGAAGCCATGCTTAAGCTTTTCATCTTTAAAATTAAAAAATGCAAGTGCAAGTATTGCAATGCAAAAGAGTTCAAGCATACGTACAAAAATATTGCAGGAGATTTCTATGGAAGAATGTTTGTTTCAATTGCAAGATTAAATACTTGTAGAAAAGGAAGACAAACGGAACATTCTTATTTTAAAACAAAGGAAAGGAATTCTAAACTAAATACTAAAAATATTTGTTCGAAATTATATGACAAAGTACTCCCTTTGAAATTTCACTCAGCTCTCTAAAGGCTCTTCCTACAACCATAAAATATTTTTGTTTGAGGTTGTGAAAGAGTAATTACCTACATGCTAGGTATTTCTTAAATGAAGAGAACTAATATGCCATAAAATAATTTCAAAGAAAATTTCTGCTTGCATGCTGAGTCTATTTCAAAAGTATCAACTTTATTTCCACTTTTCCATAGTGTTTCTATACAACCTAAGTAAATAAACATGCTGATAGTTAACAACAAGTCAATTTTATGCAATTTACTGCAAATTATAGCAATCGTTTGTTGAACTTTTGTATGCAAAAGTGAGAAAAGGAAAATGGCTCAAAAAATGCACACTTTTTTCCTTTTTTCACTTTTTTAGGATATCTTATTATTACTGGAATTCAGTGTCTTGTTATAAGAAACATACTGCACTTAAATAAAGGACACAGGAATGATGCCAAAAATTTGCTTATAACAAATGGTGTGGAAGAAATTTTTCAGCACTAACTAGCAATAAACCAATAATGCACATACTAAGTTATAGAAATGAAAAATAATGCAAGGCAAATGCTCACTGTGCTTCTGGGCACAACCACCTATTGCAAAGGTGGTTGTAAGGTACTTCCACTATAATTTCACTCTTTTCTTTACTCATATAACTTCCCAGGGGAACTTCTCCACTTGTTGTTGAACACAGTTTTTTGTCAACTTTTCTTTTGAGAAAGAATGTATCAAATTCTTCCTGTAAATAAGTGTATTCTCGGCATTCAATGTGTTTCAATAAATCCTAAATTGTCACCAAATGCCAATGGGTGGCTCTACATGACAAAAAACTACATTTGTCCCTTTTTGCTCATGATTACATCTGAAGACAGGGGGCTGTGCTGTTCAGTTTAAGAAAGATTCTGTCACCCTTCCCAACTCATTGAAACACCATGACACCCCTGGTCCCGCAGGGATTTTGAGGATGGTGTTGTCAAATGTCTGTGTTTGTACCCATCACTACATAAGGAATAATTTTTAAATCAACATTTTTCCAGGTGAAACCAAATGCACCAAGGCCACCTTTCACTTGCCAAACTTGGTGTGGCTTTCAGTCAGCCCTGCAGTAAAGATAAGACCCTGCTGCTCTTGATCATCTCCCTTCTACCAGATCTTTACATAAGCCTTGGCAATCACTCCAAAACTTTGTTTTGAAGAATAAGCCTAAAATTGTGTTCTTATTGGAAAATATTCTAATGGGTTTATGGTGGAAACTTCTGAAATTTTCCTATAAACCTGAATATCAAAGCAACTATACCAGTTTAAAACTTCTATCTGTGAAACCATTGCATGTAGTTACATTTTTAAAAAACAAAATGTGTAATTCTCTTAGAATATATTTACCTAAGTTTCTCAGTAATTTTCCATGTGACATGACTGAGAAAACAGAGTGAATAGAATAGAAAATGTAACATGGACTTGCCAAGAATTGAAACTTTTATTTAAAAAAAGCAATTGACTAATAAATGAACATTTTGAGAAAAAAATGTTGATTGCTGCTGTCCCCCAAAATGGAGACCATGATCAAACTCAAGGGTTAAATCTACTTTAACACACAGTAGGAGCAAGATATTCAAAAGCTGACCTGGGCTACAAAGGACAGGTACTTCCTCTAACTTCCCAGCTCAGTAGGAGCTGGAGAGAAAAAATATCTGCCCTGGCTGAAAATAAATCTTGCCTCTGTTGGAGATTGGAGCTTGAGCTCCCATCTCATACTGAGAGAAGATCCAAAACTCCCTGTAAACTAGGCATAACTTAGGAGTTGTGATTTAGGACTCAAGCGCTCACAATTTTTGAAGAACAAAACTTGTGACTAAGCCAGTTGTCAAGATTTGTCAATCAGTTCCTGATCAAACCTCTTCCGTTTGTAAAGCTTACAGGAACTTGGGGGATGGACAACACAGGATGGATTCTTAAAGGAAGAGGCTGGAACATATTTTATACAGAATATTCCAAGGGTCTCATAGTACTCTGTTTGCAATGGCTCACAGATTCTGCATTCTATTCTCATTTGCGTGCAGGGAACCAGTAGAATAAGTAGGGTGAGTGTTTTCAACCCTGGGCTTCTCAAGTTATGTCTACTCTGCCATGATGCATGAACTTGCACGGAAACTTACAACTGCATACCTTTGTCATCAGTAAATGAGAGGAGAATTGTGCAATGAAGATGTAAATTATTAGAAATTTAAATAATTAAATAATGAAAAGCTGAAATGTTATTGTATAATTTAAATTAAGGTAAAATAAATAGTTATGCAATGATTCAATTGATGTGTACCTTAAAACTTGAAAATAACGAAGACTCAAATAGTATGGCTGTAGCTCATCAGGATCATTAGCCAAAAAAATCAATTTTGTAAATATATTTTCTACAATGAAATAAAATTTTAGACATTTCAAAAATTTCAGCAGAGAGGCTGCAGCTGATCATATTGGCTAATAAAATTTTAGGCTAGATAAGAAAAAAGGGCTCTATTACATTCCCCTACGAAATGAACCTGATGGTCATAAGGGAGACCTGTCTGTTAATGAAAAAGCGCAATTGGCAAATACATGAATTAATTTGTGGGACTGTGCAAATCATCATTCTGAAAGTTAATTTGCTTCATAAGCAATCATATGACAGCTCAGACAATATTTTCATGGCTGTAATATAAAGAGATATTTTATTCTAACTCAGAACATCTGCTAGTTACACAGTCTATCAATATAAATAGTTTCTCTCCAGGAAAATTCTTTTTAGTACTTTTTTGTAATAAAAGGATCTGGGACAGAGGAAAACTCACAAGCACAAATAGAAGAGACTGGCCCAAACTGATGCAGTGCAGTCTTAGCAAAGATTACCTGAAACAACTTTGTCTCTAGTTTGTAATTTAGTGAGCTGTAGTACCACAGGTTTTCCCATTACATTAACAGATTTTGGGTAAGCAACTAAGTCATTATGTTTGTTTACATCATGTGGAACCAATGGGTACAGCAGCAAATAGCATTGACTAAGATGAGACAGTAAGATAATTAATTTTTAAAGGAATTAATTTTGTTTTCATTTCTGGAAATGTATTTACAAAAAAAGAAAGTGCGTGACTTCTTTTTGGTTTGATAACCCTTATTTTCTTGTATAAATGTCTTACATGATATATTTCTTAAGACACAACTGGGCATTTCACCCAACACTTTCCATTTCTCATCATATTTCTTAAATTTTTCTCTTCTTTTTTTTTTCCTTTGAAAATTAGCCATACCTGAACAAACCTAGAAAAATCATGGTCCAGTAGTGTAAACCAGATTTTTAATGTCATTAGAAATTCACAGAGATTTCTGAAAGTCTCTTTATGGCTATACTATTCTGTCTTGGTTATAACCAACTATCTCTACAGGTAGTTAGATGATGGTTAGTTGTTGAGTTAGAAGGCAGAATAGTAGGCTTGTCTTCTATATTCTGGAAACACAGGATAAAAGTGAAAAAAGTTACCAGCAGAAAACAACTCCCTCTGTTTGCTTATATATTTACAAAATTTTGTGCCTTCATGCAGAGTAGGAACAAGCTTTTTTTACAAAGTCTAATTATGAGATGAAAATATGAAGATTTTGAATCTCTGCATGTTTTCTAAATGTCTAAAAAGACAGAAAAAGCACATATTTTACATATTTCCATAGAAGACTTCTGTGTATGGATTCCTTCTTGCATAAAGTGCAATTTTAAAATGTTTAAAATTCATCTGCATTTGGGAGTCACAGTATTGCAGAAAAAGGTAGGACAATCTATTACTGTACTCAGATGTAAATATCCTTCTGCCTGTATAATTACAAAGATGTACCCTGTATTTTCATGGACCTTCATTGCCACTTTCCCAGTTTTCATGTGGATGAACAGGAAACACCTATCCTAGTTCCATAACCCTATGGGAGTGCATTTGTGCTCTCTGCCTCTTAGCAGGAGAACAGATGTCATTTCCTGCTGAAGCCATTTCATTCTGCCAAAATAGGGAAACTGAATGCTCTGCAGTCAGTCCAAGGAAATAAAACAATACCATCCAAAACCAGTAATGAAGAAGGCAGGATGATTTCCCATTTTTCCTCCAGTGATGGTGTCACTCCTCTCTGTAATATATACGATAATCTTCAGGGCTGTGACACTTCTAAAATTTCTTTGGACCTCTTTGAAATAATTTTTCAGTCCCTCACTTTGTTACCCAGAAAGGAGGATGGGTGAAGAACCAGACTGGGAAATAGAAATATGCAGAACAAGAATACATATCCTAGTGCATGTTTGGAGTAAAGGAAAAGGATGTGGATGGTTTTAGCTGCAGTCATTTCAGAAAATTGGTATGTGTTGCTTTATAATTTTTGTAGACTCCATGGTGAAATCAGAACCAATCTGAAGCACCTGTGGGCACCCATAAAATCTGAGGCCATAAGGAAACTTCACCCTGAGAAACTGAGGTGACCACAGACAAGACATGCCCATAATTAGGTGGCCATTGAACATAAGTTTTGGGGATTGCAATTTGAGAATGAGGTGACTGAAATGCACATAGGTTTTTCCCTTCACACAAATCTCTCTTAAGACTCAAGACAAATCTTTTGGCTTTTAAGAAAATACCACTGTGAAAGAGACAGCAAAGAATAGCAAAGGCAAAACTAGTACTTCCTTCAGCCTTGTTATATGACGAAAACCCCAAAATGTCCCCCTTTTTGTTTTCTTCTAAAATAATAAAATACTACAGGTAATATCCTTTGGAGCATGTTAATTTTCCTGTGGGATTTTGCTCTGCAGAAAGCATTTTTTAAAATGTATCAACAAAGAACTGTGAACTGCATTTAAGATCATTACTCTACTTAATTACTTTTTTTTCTCTGGCATTTCAGAGACTCCATAAAACTAAGGGCAAAAAAAAGTTTCATTAAAAATGTTATAAAAAGTTAAATTGCACAGACCAAAGCATATTAAGGAAAGTCCTTTACAGCCAGTTAAAGTTCCGCTAAGGCAATGCCTCTGGCAAAGCCTGCTCAAAGGATACCATGTACCAATTACAACAGCAGCAAAGAAGGCAGCTCAATCCCATCTTCCCTTTATATTAAAAAACTGGACTCTAGGGGATCTTCTGACCCAATGTCTATCCTTTGCTCAGGCACACTTACCTCTATTATATCTCTTTCCATGGGGATCAAGTTCCTCCTTAAAGGAAATCAGGGGTTTTTGTCTGCATTATCCTTATGAAAGGGCTATTAGACTCATGGGGACAGTACCACAAAATCCAGTTGCCACACACTACATGCCAGAATCATGAAACTCAAAACAAGTTTAAGACTCTGGAGCCTCCTGCATATATCTTTCATGGACATCAGAACAAACATGTTACCTTGTCCTGGTCCTGGGCTTCAAGGGGGCATTTCAGTTGTTGTTGCCAACCTAATATATTTGTACCTAAACCCTGCCACATGGCTGCCTCTGTATGTCACCTCCCTGCATGCTTGCTGTGCAGTCTTTTGTCATCCATTCACATCTCAGTAAGCCTGAAGCAGTTTGGGTTCACCAAGAGACATAAAAATCAGAAATCAAGCACTAATTATTAACTGTTCCCTGTGCTGCACTTGAAAAGCCATCAACAGTTGTGTGATACTGCATATTCAACTTTGAAGCCTTGTGCATTACCACTGTCAGATCCTCCGCTTAGGAGAAAGACAACTACTTGGCAAAGCTTTTCCTATTTTATAAGAAAAAATCAAAAGCTAAGATAATTCTGGATAGGTAAAAGTACATTAATCACAGAATCTAGTAAAAGTATTCAGTGGGGACAACTTCAAAGGATAGTCTGGGAGAAGACACAGAGCTGGAAATACCACAAGTAATTGCAAATCTCACTATGTGAAATTTCTACAGAATAAACTGCAAAATAGGATCAAGGATGGCAACTCAGCTAACTTACAGAAAACTGACAGTAATAGTGCAACAGTTCTGTAGAAGGAGAAGACTGGATTAAGGATCCTACTTAATCTATAGTGCCTTGTGATCTTTCCTCTGAGAGAAGTAATTAACACATGACGATGGTCATGGTGTAAGTTCCGCAACTCACATCAGCCCATACGGTCCTTTCCATAGTAGAGAGGTCTCATGTTTCTTTGAGACTCCTTATGCCTGAAAAGCTACTAGATATGTCTCCTTGTGGCTTTCTTTATTTGAAAGATGCTTGTATGTGTCTCAGTCTTAAGATGAGACCACTCCAAACTAAGCATACATCCTTACTAGATGAACATGAAGTAGTACCTCATGAGATGAGTAACAGGATTTAACACTGCACCAGAAACTCTTTGACATGAAGAAAAGTATTAAAACTTGAGACAACTCGGAGCATAAAATCATAATAATTAAAAGAGACCCAGGAATCAATGGCACGAAAGACACAAACTTTAATGCAAATGCTAGGTATTTTACACACTGTCCAAAAGTTTTTCCTTCCACTTCTCTATCTCAATCTATTCCTTTGTCTCCTCCCACCAAACCCGTACTGATTGAAAGTAACATCTGAAATTGCTGTTTACCCTAGACACTTCTTAATTCAGACTTAAGGAAAAGTTTCCTTTTGTTTCTTGATCTCCATCACACTGCTGAAAGCATTACCATGCTGTTTCTTATGCAGTCATTTCTATGTATTTTTTTAAATCTAAAGTGAACATGGAACATTTTTTATGCATAGACGTAGCATGATTGGTTAAAATGGAAATGAAACGAGAAGCAATCAACCAAGCAAACAATCAAAGCTAGGTTTTTCCTTCCCTTCCTCCTGCTGCTGCTATTTATACTTTAGTATGCTTTAGTATCTTAAGCTCCTAATAATTAAAAATCATGGTTGAGTTACCTTTCCCCCTGCGAATAATTTATAAGCAAGTATAGTTTCTTTGCTTCCTAGCTACTGTTTTATAAAAAGACAGAATATTTTTAACATTTATTTCTGTACAATGGCTTTTCAATTACCCTTTTTGGTTTCCCTATGAGAAGAATGAGTCTGGGAAGGTCCTTGAATACTGGAAGCTAGCCAATGTTATTCCAACTGACATGAAGACCGAGAAGGAAGATCTAGGACACTACAGACCTGTGAATTTAACCTCAGCACCTGGAAAATAATGGAGAAGATGATACTGAATGCTGTGGAAAGGCTTCTAAGTGACAATGCAATCATCAGGCACAGTCTACATGGATTCCCAGAGGGAAAATTTAACCAACTGATATCCTTCTACATAATTGCCTCATGTCGTTTTTCTGGACTTTAGTAAGGCTTTTGACACTGTCCCCCACATCGTCTTTCTGGACAAGTCATCCAACTGTTGCACGAGCAGGTTCATGATGTTGGGTGAAAAACTGGCTGAAGGACAGGCCCAAAGGGTTGTAGTGAAAGGAGCTGCTGACTGGTCATCAGTTCTGCTCCTCAGAGCTCAGTTCTAGGGCAAGTTCTGTTCAAGATTTTTATCAATGATCAAGATTCAGGAGTTGAATGCCCCTTTAGCAATTATGCTGATTATACCAATCTGGGATGTGCTGTTGACTCTCTTGAGGGAAAAAAGGCCTTGCAGAGTGATCTAGATAGACTGGAGCACTGGGCAATCATCAGTGGCATGAAATTTAACACTGGATTCTCCACCTATGATGGAGTAACTCTGGACACAAGTAAGAACCAGGAGAAGAGTGGCTGGAGATCTGTCCTGCAGTGGGGATCTGGGAATGCCGGTTGGCAGCAGGCTCACTGTGAGCCGGCAGTGTGCCTGGGCAGCCAAGAGGGAAAACTGCATCCTGGGGGCATCAAACACTGTTGAACCAGATGGTCAAGAGAGGTGTTTATCCTGCTGTATTCAGCACTGGTGTGGCCTGAGTCCTGCGTGCAGTGCTGGGCTGCACAGTCTATAAAAGGATGTGAAGATTCTCAAATGTGTCCAAAGAAGGACAACAAAACTGTTGCTTCTGTGAGGGATGTCTGACAACTCTGGGTTTGTCTAGTTTGGAGAAAAGGAGCCTGAGGGATCACCTCATTTCTCTCCACAGCTTTCTGAGGAGAAGTGCAGAGGGAGATGTTGACCTCTTTTCCATGGGATCCAGTGACAGGAGACATAGGAATGCCCCAATGATGCATCAGGGGAGATTCAGATTTGACATTAGGAGACATTTCTTTACAGAGGACATGTTCAAACACTGGACCAGGCTTCCGACATGCTCAATGACCCATGTCTGTCAGTGTTTAAGAGGCATTTGGACAATGACCTTATTATGAGGCTTTCACGTTTGCTCAGCCTTGAAGAGGTCAGGCAATAGGATGGGATGATCATTGTAGGTCCAGTCCCAACAAACTATTCTTTCCTTCTTTTCCTTTTCCAATACAAGGCTATGACTAACCACAGTTCAGATCCTAGGATCAAGGCAAAGTATCAAATCTCTCTATAAATCACAATCAGGAACAACAAACTGTGAAAAGGAGATTAAAAATTTGATGGTATTTCTGTCTTATTTTAAACAATTAGAAAATAATGGCCAATATTTAGAACCACTCAGTAGTAAGTCTACTACCTTGAAAGCCAACAACCTTTTACCACAGCCACAGGCCCCACAACAAATCAGCTGCTGCGTACTTTTCGAATACCAGATGGTTGAAAAAGGTCCTCCTTTCATGCCTGAGACCCTCTTTACCACTCTGCACCTCTAAAGGAAAAGAGCACCATTACAATAAAATACTGTAGCCTTTTACATGCATTGACACACAAAATTCATTTCTTATCAGAATGCCAACTGAAAAAGAACTGGTATTTACAGCTTATTAAGTCTGGATTTGTACAATGGAAGAGAGACACATACCATTCTACTTTCTTATGATCTCAATAGCAGTACTCTTTTTCAATAATTTTATACTTGAACTTGTTTCAAATGCATCCCAAATCCAGCAATCATGTCTCTTTCCAGCCATTTACCTTCTTCCCACACACAAGCGACAGCATCTAACATGCCCCCATTTTTTCTGGAAACCTAAATTTGGTTTAGATAAACAGCACAGCCTTGGCAAGATGGATTAAAAAAGATGTACACCACACCTACATGGGAACACCAGAATTATTCTTCTACAAAAGTTTAACACAAAAATTGTCATCCAGCACAAACCAGACACATTTTGCAGTAATGTTCTGACCACAGTGCAACAATGCAGCCAGGGAGTGCTGGAAAGAAGAAAAACATCCTGCTAATGGCTTGCCTTGAGAAGCAGGAAGCGGTGTCGACAGAAGGTTTAATCTGGAGCTATACTATAATAAACCTTAATAGAAGAAACAATCAGGCTGATTGACTATCAGATTGAAGGGGAAAAAAATCATCTCTAGCCACCCTTGTCTTTCTCAGTGACAAGAGCCCAGCAGAAAATTCAGGCTTGGTGATTATAGATTAATTCTGTCTCTATGTTATGTGCATTATCCTAGGAAAAAATACTTTTCATTAAGCATTGCATTAATATTTCTAAGCTTTGCAACATATTTATGGATTGCTCAATTTAAGCAGAACATTTTATAAACATGACATTTGTGTTTGCTAAGCAATAATTAATAATCAGTGATATTAGTGAATTGTGTCTAAATGCATTCCCATTAAATTTTACTGTGTATGCACCATGCAGTTACTAATTAACTGAAATTACAATTTTAATCTGAACAAACAAACATTCAGTCTAAAAGAAGTCCTTGTGCGATCTACCTTTACTACAGAGTATGACTCTGATAACAAAATATGTTAATCACATATTACATCTAGTATGAGCATGTCTGCTAAAACACAATACAGGAAAATGTAGGTAAAAAGATTAAAAAACCCCTTCAACTATTTGTTCTTTCTATTTTGCTTTAAAAAGTCTTGCTAGAAGGTATTGTTTCACATGTTATATGTACTAGTTGATCCAAATAACAAATTCCACAAAAAATTTTTAAAAATCATTCCTTCATTTACATACTCCATCATTGTTATAGAAAATATTTGTGAGATAATTGTCCCATAACACTGTTAAATTCCTAATTCCTCAGTGCACAGAAGCACCTTCCGAAATGCTTTGAATTTACCTGGGACCTTGTCATTTAACAGATGGGGATGAAGAACTTGAGGCGTGGTCCCCTTGTCTTCAAGTGACACATACACATACACGTGTCATTTGAGTGGGGTTTTTTGTGAATACCAGGGTGGCATGGAAAGGCCATTAGCATGTGTCTATCTTGAGAACAGAAAAGTCTGGGCTTGGATGGTCAAAATGCCTTCATGGTAAGGGAAGTCTTATTGATGTACTACCAACATGCAATGCAGCTGATGATTTTTAGTTCACAACACAGGAAAGTGCCAGACACCCTTTAAAGAGTACATATGCAATTTCAGCTCCAACATTGGTCAACTACCCATCTTCAAAAATGTACTTCAGCAACTGCATAATATCTAAGGGTTTAATTTTAAGCACAGGTTATTCAGACAGAATGTTAGAAAATGTGTTCAGAGCTTGGCATAAGTAAGCAACATGCTTTTATTTTCTCTGGGTGCAATGTTTAATTGCTTCTAAATTTGGAATTAGTATTTATTGTAACACTGTGAAACAACATAATTATCTCAACAGCAACTTTATTGTACAATATTTTTTTCCTTATCTTTTTTTTTGTCTTGGAAAGACACTTACAAAGGTGTAAAGAGAGTAAAAATATCCAGGAACTACAAAAAAAAAAAAAAAGGCATTTTCCAATGAGCAAGGAATGATACCAAATATGTAAAGACCCACATTTTACACAGGTAATTTTTATGAGCTGATGTGGTAAAAGAAAGTACTGACATGAAAAAATAATGTTTTAGTGCTATTTTAAGTTCACAAAACCATCAGCACTTTAACTTAACAGAATTTATGAGCTCTGCATTAGTGAAAGTAAAATAACATCAATCCATACAGAACTGTGAAGAAAGAAAGAGTATGCTTAAATTTCTAGATTTAAATACATCACAGTGTCTTCTGACCATTATTTAAGCTTGTAGGTACTCTGTTAAATACTGATAAAATAATTTTCAGCTTTTCATATTTCACATAATTTACTGCTTTGGAAAGATTAATCTAATCTGCTGGATTTTTAAACAAGTGCTTGACTCAAAACATAATTACTGTATATTTGTTTTATATTCCATCAGATAACCTAATATGTCAATGAAACTTTCAGAATAAAGAAAAAACCAGAAAATATTCCAGATCCAGTACACTACAACACAATACCATGAAGAAAATTATATTGACTACTTAAGACATCAAAAATTCAGGAGAAAATGTGAATTTCTGATTAGAATAATAGAATGGAACTTACAAAATTCAAATTGAATACATCGTTCCCTTTTAAACCCCTCTTAAAACATTATGCAATGCATTCATTTATTTTATGTGATAACCTCTTTCCTTTAAGGTTCCTAGACTTTTCTTTGCTAGAAAAATTGACAGTGGAGATGAATTATTTGACTGTGTGACTTCCATATGGAAGAAACTGAAATTAAAAAATGTATTCTCAGCTTGCAGATACACATATGTGCTAAGCAGTAGCATCCAATATCTTGTAGAAGAGGTTGGCATGGGAACCACCTGTTCATCCAAACCATATTGTATTTTCCATGAGAAACTTTCAGGCGTGCATCTTAACCCTGAACAATAATCACGGCCTTTAAACCTCTTCAACCTAGTACACTAAAACAGATGCAGTTATATGGAGTACTTCATAAAGTTATGAAATCATAAGTTTGCTAAGCTAATGCAGTTACTTTAAACTTAAAATATGACAAAGTTTTAAGAAAAAGTACTGGCTTGACTGGGGATTGAATCACCTCATGCTTTCAAAGAAACAAACGAAAAATAAACACCCTCTTGGAACAAGCTACCCATGCAAGTGGTGGAATCACCATTCCTGAAAGTGTTCAAAAAATGTCTAGGTGTGGTGCTTAGGGACACGGCTTAGTGATGGACATGGGAGGTTGGACTCACTGATCATGGAGGTCTTTTCCAACCTTAGTGACTCTGTGATTCTCCCCCCAGACAGAACAGCTGGGATAATAGCTCTCTGCAATGTAATGAATACTTTTTAGAGGGAAACTAGGTTTTGCTGGTTTCTGTTGTTGGCCTGAAAAACTTGCTGATTACTTTACACTATGCTATCGATAGACACTTTTGGAGCTGGGAGAGGAGGAACATAAAGAAGTTCAACAAAGGCAAATGCAGGATCCTGCACCTGGGGCAGAATAACCCCATGCACAAGTACAGGCTGGGGGCTGACCTGCTGGAAAGCAAGTCTATGGAGAACCAGCCTGGGGTGCTGGTGGACAACAAGCCATGAACTCATGTCCATGAGCCAGCAGTGTGTTCTAGGGGCAAGCAGGCCAATGATATCTGGGGTGAGGCATTAGGAGAAACATTGCTAGCAGGTTGCAGAAGGTATCTGCTCAACCCTAGTAAGCACGTGGATTGCTGTGTCCAGTTCTGGGCTTCCCAGTTCATGAAAGATAAGAAACTACTGGAGAGGAGTACAATGATGATGAGAGGACCAGAGCATCTCTCTTATGGCTGGGGAACTGGGCCTGTTTAGCCTGGAGAAGAGATGTCTGAGAGGAAACCTTAGCAATGTCAAGAAATGTCTTAAGGGTGGGTGTCAAGAGGATGGTGCCAAGCTCTTTTCAGATGCCCAACGTGATGCTCAGTGATGGTGTAAGGGACAAGGGGCACAAACTGAAACACAGAAAGTTCTACTTGAACATGAAGAAAACCTCCTTTACTTTGAGGGTAACAGAGCACTGGAGCAGGGTGCACGGAGAGGTTGTGGAATCTTCTCCTCTGGAAATTTTTCAAAACCGACCTGAAAACAAGACTGTGGAATCTGCTATAGCTAAACCTGCTATACTGGGTGGGGTTGGGCTGTATGTTCTACCGAGGATCCTTTCAACCCAGCCACTCTGTGTGATTCTGTGTTACTTCTACTGCATTAACATCACCATAACTGCAACTATGCAACTTGCTTTTTAACAGATACTGTTCAACTGATAATACAAAGGTGGTCAGAGTGGACATCCTCCTCTGTGGAGGGGCTGGGGATTCCTGTCTTTTGTAGGTGTGTCCAGTGGACCGCTTTTGGATAGAAATCTCAGAAATTTCACAACAGTCATCATATCCTTTCTGATTACTAAATAAATGTAAGTTTTTTAGTCACTGAATATTACATTTCCATAGTTCTGTAGCTACAACACACAGATTCTGACATGTCACCTCCCTGCATCATACATAATAATAAAAGAAAGCCAAAGCTTCATTGAATCTGCAAAATATTAGTGTCTGCACTGTGTTCAAAACTACAGCTACACAGTCATTTATTAGAATATGTTATTTCTTTTCCTGCTTATAAAACAGACAAGAGAAAATTTTACTCAGGCCCAAGAATGAGGTGACATAGAATCAACAGATACATGATGTTTTCTTATTAAATTGTAGAAATATTTATAGAAATTTGGAAAAGTTTTTATGACATGTAGGGTGATGAAGGAGCATTTAGAATTTCTTTTAGTCAAACGACTGCTTCCAGTAGAAACTAGCATTCTGTTTGAGTGAATTTTTTGATGGGATGGAACACCATTGCAGCTGTGTTTTATATCTCAACATAGAGAGCCTTAGTCTAGGACCTCTTGTCTGTCATTATGGCAAAACTGAGAAAAATTACTTTCACAGAAACTTACTAAGCTAAAATCTCTTCTATGAAATGGGGAGCTCTCTTCAGGTTTTTTCTTTACTTTCAGTTTCAAAACTTAAAAGCAAATTCAAAACTTTTACAACATGGTTGCACAATTGAAAATTAAATGCACATATAATAATTCCACAAAGTGAGGAATCGTATGCATATGTGTCTACCACAACACTGAAGAGAAGCAGCAAAGCTTAGTATGGTTTGAATGGAGTTACTTTGAGTCAACCCACCAAAAGTAATTTTATGTTTTTCATGTGGAAATATATAGATATAGACCCCATATACGGGACATATGTATGTATGTGTATATATATATGTCCCTAGAAGAAAAATCATCCATATATATAAAAGTATATCTATTCTTAACAAACACTATAGTCAAAGATTTTACCTGAGTGCTAACAGTATATTGGGATTTTTTTCAACTATTTATATTGGATATATTGGATAAACTTGCCCTGTGTTCATTTTGGAACTTATGTTCTTTTCCAGCAATAAAGCTTTAAGTTCCACAGCACACTTCTTGAAAAACAGTTATAGTTTTTTTCATCATGGAACCTTAGTGGCTACACCCAATTGTAGGATTTAACGCACAATATTGACTCTTACGATAGACTTCAGTGGGGCTAGGTTGGCATCCTTCTGTTTCAATACCCCTGGATACGTAATTGAAATAAAGATGTCTTATGAAACAAAAAATCCTGACACTTTCTGAAATCTGACCAGAATCTGCTGGGAAAAGAATACAAAAATTAGTACCTTTTTAGTACAACAAAGAGTGATTGCTACATTTTCAATCACAAACATTTACACTAAATTACCCCTTCTGGAACTATTCCTATCAGTCCAAGTTATTTACACATATTATCAAAGTAATGAACTTTATATGAATGTATTAAACCATTGCATTAATCAGTACAGCTGCATTACCCGGCATAATTTTAAAACTCCAGGCATAATTGAAAGAATGCCACACCATCTGTCATCGCTGTAATTCTCACAGTTAAATAGTCTTAGGTTCTACAAATTTTGGACACATTTTGATGACTCAAGGATTCTAGTTTTATTGAAAAGGCAAAGCAACAAACGGCTTTTTTCTATAATTAACATATTTTACTGTCATTGAGATCTTATTGAAATTAACATTTCTTTTCAATTCTTGCTTCCAATAAACTTTAGGCACACTTAGAGAGTCTCTAGTAAATAATTGGCTTTGAGCCCTGCTAGTTAAACAAGACAGCTTAAAAATCTTTGCCTTACACATCACAGTGTCAAATAGCACAGGACAAATAAAATCCCCTCAAATGAACCTAACACTAATATTTTGAGAGTATTTTATATTTTTTATATAATATATATATATTTTATTTTTTATATTTGTTAGCAGAGTTCTGTGGTTCACACCTTGAAAAACACTGGAGGTAGTGATACTCAGGTGGACTGAGTCTGCGCTGGCTTCATGACCAGCATGAGTAGTAGGTCACTGTGCCACAATGTGCAGATGCAAAGCTCGGCACAATCTAGCTCTGGGAATTGTCACATCAAAAAAAAAAAAAAAAAAAAAAAAAAAAAAAAAAAAAAAAAAAAGGAATTGTACAATAAANAAAAAAAGAAAAAAAAAGTGCATTGTACTATTAAAGTGCATGTTCTATTAAAGCTTGCATGTCCCAGAAGATCCTCTTAACACACCTTCTTTTGACTACAAAAATTCAACACATGATACACTGCTTAACTGATCCATGGTTGGTCTGGAATGACCTCTGAAATTATGTCCTTCCACACAATTTATCAAATAACAAGACTACTCCACTGACACTGGTGCCTCAGGTACTATAACTCAGTGTTCCCATTTGTTTATTCTGCCCTCTCTGCTTTTTTTTGCTATGAGATACTTTTTTGTGCACGTGTCAATACTTTCAATTCCAAGAGCAGGTTTGCTGGTTTGGGTTCTTTTGTTTGCTTTTGGATTCTGCTTTTTACCCATGGGCATCTACCCTGTCTTTAGAAGCAACAAGTACAAATGTGCAGGTTTCAGAAAGCTGGTGCAGTCACCCATAAGGAAATCGTTTGATGTACAGAGCGCAATATGAAAGACAAACCAACTTGCAGGTTTCCTGTCCAGCACTACTATAGCATTATGCCATAAAGCAAACTGAATTTAAAAGGAGATCAAAAAATTGAGAGATTAAAAACAGCTACGCTTTTTTGTTTAACAGCACTTTACATGAAAGAATAAACACTAAGCAATAATGAAACTGAAATAATGAAATCTGAAGAAAGGAACACAAACCACATAGCAAACTTGCTGTGGTCAGGCTTTCATTTCATGAGAACAATAAAACTAGCCACAGCAACAGCTTCTGTAAATGTCTTTCAGTGTTAAAACATAAGAACAGCTAAAAAATTTCCTTCGTTATGTATGAAAGACCCTCCTTCCCTTCCCTCTTCACTCCCCCAAAAAAATTAAAACAGATTTTAAACCAACAGTAAGGTATAACTACAGTTCTAATTATAAAAACAAAACAAACAAAAAAAAGAAGTCACAAATATTGTTAGTGGACTGATCTGAGAAACTGATCTCTTTCATATTGCTTTTTGGCAAGTAGAAGTTTTAGTGATGAACAGGCAGTAGAGTGTATAATTACGCTGAGAATGTTATTCTGCATAATGCATGAGATTCTTGTCAGAGACACTGCATGCAGCGAACTCAGAGTGTCTGACAAGGATTAGATCACAGAGTCCACAGGGCTAAAGAGACAAATGTATACAGTGGGTCGGGATTAATCTTAAATTCCAACTTTTTACCCAGATGTTGACCAGCCTTTAAAAATAAATAAATTAATAAATATATTTATTTCAGACCCTCAGCTTGCCTTGAAGTTGTAGCAGCAGCCAGCTTTTTGACTTTCAGTGCACTGGTAATTTTAACCTCACCTTTGGAGGATGGCAAGGGGCTGGAGCATAACACATGTTGCACAAACAGGAAATAAATAACTTAAAAATTATTTTTCAAGTATCACAATCATATTATTGGGCTGCCATCTTCCTTCAAAGTGCCATTTCCTGCCAGAGATTCACAGCCACGATGGATTCCCTGGTGTCCTAACTATACCCATGTTGAAATCTCCTCCCTCAGTTTCATAAGTATCCATCCACTAGTTCTTACAGTTGTTTCACCTGGCTCTGGCAGGTGGGACAAAGGCTTCCTAAATTCATGTGGCCAAAAAACATAGCAGGAGGCCTACCATATAAGACTGTACCAATGGCAGCCACAGTTTAACTTTGCTTATCATGTATAGAAGCAACACTGGAGGGAATTCGTTATTTATAACAATGAGATAGAGTCTATAGAGCCTGACTTTTAATGACTTGAAAACAGTAAGTGATTTCTATGATCAGTCAGCACTACTTGATGCAGCTCAGTTTTGAATGTAAAATATCCAGTTCTTTAGCAATTACCACAGTTAGAAATCTTTTCTTAAAAAGCAAACTGAGGACAAAGCAACAAAGGAACTTTGAGAAAAATCATAATATGATCACAGAACCCCACCCCCACAATAATTAATTAAATTATAATATACAATGAAAACTATACCTCCATGTCCTCAGCAGGGACATGAATGGGGATGACTGCTGGTTTACAGTGGAAGCATGATACAGCATATGTTGGGACTACACATGCATTGATGGAACCCACAACAAATTAAAGAGAGCATCTCATAACTATCAATTTTTTTAGATCCTCTTTAAAAACAAATTATCACTATTTCATTCATTTTTTACATTAAAAAAAAGGGTGACCGGGAGTGTGAATTAAGTATTAAGACTTCATGGCTACAGGAAAAATAAAATTAAATCAAGCCTCAGAAAAGAAGGCTTCAGTTTTAAATGTGGTAATTACGCAGGTCTGGATCATGGTTGATGTACTCTAGATTCAGAGACCAAAGGACAAAAGCAGAATGGAACACCTTCATTATGGCTCCAGGCTCTTCTCAGTGCTGCTTAGTAGCAGGGTAACAGGCAAGGGCAGAATCCGATGCTCAGGAAGTTCCACCTGAACATAAGGAAGAACTTCTTTACTGTGTGGGTGGCACCGGAGTGTCCCTTACTGGAGATACTCAAGAACCATCTGGATGCAGTTCTGTGCAATGAAAAAGCTTCTTTTATTTATTTTTTTTTTAACAAAAAATGTCTACCTAAAAACTCCAGGCTTAAGACATACAAGTAATTTATTTGCATTAGCGCAAAACAGTGCATTAGCCCTGACAATGACCAGAGAACAGCTGTAAGCACCTGGTAGTGTTGGGATATGTTCCAGCATCTATCAGTTACCAGATATTAAGTAGACATGAAGATTACATCACAGAAAGCACAAGGCAATTGTTCATGATTATATAAAATTATTATATAAAATGTATTGTAATGATCCAGAAAACTGAAATTAAAATCGCTAGGAAAGAGTGACTCAATTAAATATTGGAAATACTTTGGACTGTATGATATTGTTGGCCTGTTCATAGCTGCAGATGGGAGGAAGCTTGGTCCTCTGATTCTCTCCTTGTGTAGACACAATGCATTTCTCAAGAAAATGCATTCCAGTGTTCCCAAACTGTAATCACTTAACCACATTTGACACCCCACTGTTGTCTCTCCTCTTTCTACTCTTTGTTCCATAAAGAGCTTTGAAACTCTGACAGTTTTCAGAAACAAAAAAAACAAAACCAAATAACTACGTATACTAGAATGACTAAATTGCTCAAAGACTTCAAAATGTTTTACCAATACAGGTTTATAGTCCCATCACACTCCAGAGGGCTTAGATAACCATGTAAAAGCTAGCATCTAGAGACCTCTGCTGCTTTGCATTTTGGTTTGGTTTTTTTTCCAGACAAAGTCATTCATTTTGGGTGAAGAAATGGAGATAACTCTAAAAAAACATAATATATGTGAAAGAAGCCAGAAAATGAAATTATTTTAAACGTGAAGTTTATTTGTGTTATCCACTGAGAGACAATGTGCTGCAAGCTAATTTAATAGCTTAAAGAGCAGCTACTGTGTAATCGCTCGGGTAAACATTGCACTCCCAAGGAACTGTGCATCGCAACCTAGAGTAAGTAAAACCAAATAAAGAAACAAGAAAAATCCCCAAACAAAACCAAAAATCACCGCAAACACCATGTCCTCCCCAAAAGGATGGTGTGAGAGGCTTGTCATACTTGGACCACAATGTATTGTCAGTTTTGCATTCAGGTTCCCAGCAGACAGTGGAGACCCTAGCTTCCAAACCATTCCCACTGACAGTTGAACATAAAGAATCATGGGTAAACTTTGATGAAACACACATAATGTTTGTTGTGTTTTTTGTTTTGGGATGACAGCAATTGACTATTATGACATGGAAAATAAAATATTTATTTCCAGATAATAAACCATAACGAAAGGTTGTTTTCCTGAATTTTTAGAGAAATGTCATTATCTTTTACAAACTACTATATAATCTTCCCTAAAGAAACATTTTGGGTACAGAAAATGGCTGAATTTCATGCTACGAGTCAATACAAAATTCCAAAACTTATAAGCAAAGAAGGGGTAAGTAATGGGAGATGATGATAGAGAGGAGGAATTCAGTTATGGAATGGATGACACCGCTAGCTTTCTAAAAGGCACAGCAATTCCTATACATTTTTATGAGTTGTAAAGTGCTCAGAAAAATTCCATTCAAATTCCAAAAAGGCAGACTTGAGTCTTCAACTAATTTCATACAGATCAGCCAAAATTCCAGTTCATTTGACATAGGAAGCTTTTAGGGTCCTTAGTGCCACCACTGGAAAAATCACTGGTTTTTTGACCAGAACTTGACTGGTCTGTTAAACACAAATTTCTGAAGCTTGTTTAATCCAAGCCTGAGCTCTCAACTGAATAAAAAACAGTAATCTCTCTGAAAAGAACATTAGTGTGCAAGCTGCACGACTGTACCAGCTGTCCACTGAGAAAACTGAGGAAGAAGTGCTCTGAAGATAGAAAGAGCTAAATAACGCAACAACTCATGCTAGGTGTGATAGCAGCAATCTGGTGGCAATTTGTTGCTGTATAATGAATGCCCAGAATATACTCCAGGCAATGAATCAGACACTGAATTTATCAGTTGTTGTTCTAGAAAACTAAATTAAAAACTCATATTTTAATTTTAAAAATTGTAAAAGAAACATTAAAAAATTACATTCATAAGTCTATAATTTCCTTTTGAAATAACTGGATCTGTTGATTATTCTAGGTCTCAAAACCTGTTTTGCTTTGCCATATAAAAAACTCAAAACTTACAAAAAGTAATACTTAATCATTTTACTTACAAGCCAAGAACCTAAGTGCTATACTTACAAAAAGTATTTTAACACAGTGGAGTCCATAGAGATCCATAACTTCTTCCAAAAAATGTGATATTTTAGCAGTATTTTTGTTGACTTCTGTTTAAATTTTAAACTACCACTTGTATATTTTTATTGTCCTGATGCCAGAAATTGTCTTAGTATGCCAAGAAGCATTTATTTATCACAAGAAAGTAATAAAAAAACCCTTAAATGGTAAAATAAAAAAATAGCAGCATCCCACCTCATAAGTCTCTGGTGCCTTGAAATTATGCTCAACAAAGTATTTCCAACACCATAAGACTATGAACACCATTCTCAAAAGGTTATTTCCTTTTTCTTTGTCATTCTAACAACCTGTTTTAATGAAAGAACATGCAAACAACAGGTTTTTCTCTTGACAATTATTTTTCTTCTGATGATTACCTTTAATTATTCAAGGAAACACTAAAAATTCACTAAAACTGGGCTTGATAATATGCAAAAAGAGGTCTCTCCAAACTGAGATGGATCTGACTTATCTTTCTAATCAATAGTATTACTTTCTTGATTGTGGAACTCACAGCAATGGCACTTACAGTAAACACTGTGTATTCTCATGGATCAAAACATGCAAAAAACCCCGTGTAAGTAGAGAAGAATGGCATCTGGTCTCTGTCACTGTTAAGGCACAAATGCAGCAGCATTATTTTGACAGGAATGATTTTGTTATTTCATCACACTGAAGACCAAAATTTAGCCCAATTTTCCAGGGATGAACACTTGTCATTAAATCATTCTGCATGAATGTCCTGCTATTCACTTTAATTTGTCCCTCAAAATATGAAATCTATTTGGCAAGGTTAAACACCTCACCCATAAACATAGCCCTGAGTGTAAGGCAAGACAGATTCCCCAGACAGTGTCAAATGCAGCATTCAATGTGCCTCTTTCAAAAGAATCCATTCAAATATACACAGAATTCAGTTCTGTTCTTTATAACCTGGCAGTGCTAAACCCAGCTCAATTTCTTCTTTAAAAAGCAAGCAGTCATTTTTCAGTTATTGTTTAACATATCAGTCACCAATCTGCAAAGCAAGTCTCAGCAGATTAATAAGCCTGTACTAAGCCAAGAGCACGTAATGTCAAAACAATAAAAAATACAACACTTAATGCTATTAAATTATTTACACAACGGAAATATGCATTATAAATCTGATTATAGTTTTGAGGACAAATATAAGATGAAACTTGATGGAGAAAGGGTGCATGAAATTTAATCTACAAAATAAAATTGTTACTTGAACCACATTTAGATGGCTAATAAAACTTGGATACTTTGGATACTACTTGTGCCTTTAAAAGTGATCTGAAATACTATAGGTTTGACATTTGCAAACAAACTAACCCTGCATCATCTGAATTTGACTGGCCTGGTTCGTAGGCAAATTTGTTTCATTGACAAATTCAGGCACATAGAATAAAATCACAGAACCACAGAATATCCTAGCTGGAAGGAACCCATCAGGATTACCAAATCCAGCTCTTAGCCCTGCCCAGGATGTCCCCAAGAGTCACACCATGTGCCTGAGAGCATTGTCCAAATGCTTTTTGAGCTCTGTTAGGCTGGTGCTGTGACCACTTCCCTGGGGAGCCTGTTCCAGTGCCCAAAAAACCTTGGGTGAGGAACCTTTTCCTGATATCCAACTTAAACCTCCCCTGACACAACTTCAGGCCATTCCCTTGGCTCCTGTCACTGTCACCACAGAGCAGAGATCAATGCCTGCCCCTCCTCTTCCCCTCACGAGGAAGTTGTAACTGCAGTGAGGTCTCCCCTCAGTCTCCTCCAGGCTGAACTGACCAAGTGCCCTCAGCCACTCCCACATGGCTTCACCTCTGGGCCCTTCTCCTTTATTTGCTTTCACCAGTCCTCTGCTGATGAGAATCATGTAACACATGTCTCAGGAACAGGGACAAAACTACAGTTTTCCTTACACTGGATCATCATCCAGTGTTTCTGAATAAATTTATTCATCTGTATATTTCAAGCACATTGTACAGTTATGTATATTGAAGTACATTTCTCGCTGAACTTTATGCAAGCTATTTTCTCACTGATTCTCAAATTTCCTGAGCAGCATCTTGTCTGGTAAGCTAATACTCTTGGTGGCACTCCTCTGGACTTGCTCTAACAGATCCATGTCCCTCTTGTGCTGGGGACCCCAGAGTGGGAAGAGTGGAGGGGCAGAATCCCCTCCACCACCCTGCTGGCCATGCTGCTTTGGATGCAGCCCAGGAAACACAGTGGAAGGGACTTTGCTACCCCTGCCCTCATCTCCCCATCCATCCACTTGAGGCATGTGGGAAGATAATGTGGTTTGTCATTGAAAATTCAGCCAAAATATTCATGTTCAGTTTTTTTCTCAAATATTAAAGCAGACACTGGACTATTCTAGTTTTTTCACAGTTTGAGTCTGGATCCTCAGAAGTGAGTTCACACAAACTTTTTCTTTCTTGGCTATTGTCAGCTTTCACAGAGGAGGGTTTTTGTTGCTGATGAACATGCTAATAACATGAGGTATTTTTCAGGTAGTGAAAAATGCTTTTCTGTTCTTTATAACAAGATATCTGCAAGGACTAATATTACTTTTTCCAGACACAACATGCTCAAAAAGAAGGTTATGGCAAAATATAAAAGGTCACAAGAGGAAAGTAGAAATCATCAACACAAATTAAAAGCTTGAGACTGATGAGGGAATTTTAATTCACCACAAAACTGAGCATAAGAAGAGGGTGCTCCAAATGGATAAAATAGGATTAGAGGGATGGGACATCTCTCCTGTAAGGAAAAGCTAAAAGATTTGGGGTTGTTCAGCCTGGAAAACAGAAGGCTTCACGGTGACCTAGTTGCAGCCTTCTAGTACCTGAAGGGAGCCTACAAGAGAGGTGGAGAGGGACTTTCTGTAAGAGTGTGTAGTGACAGAAAAAGGGGAGATGGCTTCAAACTGAAAGACTGTTGGTTTAGATTAGATATTATGAAGAAATTCTTTACTGTGAGGGTGGTGAAGCACTGGAACAAGTTGCCCAAAGTGGTGGGTGCCCCAACCCTGTGAGTGTTCCAGGCTGGGCTGGGTGGAGCCCTGAACAACCTTCCCTAGTGAAGGATGCCCATGTTCACAGCAGTGGGATTGGAACTATATGATGTTTACGGTCCCTTACAACCAAGTCCTTTCTATAATTCTGTGATTAATGTGTTAACTATTATACAATTAGTACTTCTAATTGTCAAAATTGTCATCCTGTCAAAAACTAAAAAAAATTAATATTGCTCTGAAATGAAAATTAAGTAAAATCTTTTCCTGTCGTCAATGCCTTCTGACTAGTGTGTAGACAAGTGTGTCATCATATTAGATTTGTCACCAAAAGTTAAATGTAGTATGAGAGAACTGATCTGCATTACAAGATTAAAAGTGATTCTGAAAAGGAACTTTTCAAGACAGGGAGAAAAAAATTTTTTCAATATTCCTTCTAGAATACTGCTTCTGCCATACCTAGTATTTATTCTAAAGACCCACTTTTACTACTCACAGGAATGACAAAATATCACCTGAAACCAAAACTTACCAGAACTAAATTTGATTTTCCTGCATTATCAGCAGCAGCTAGCAGGATCTTGTTAGCTCATAATTTATTGTATTAAGTTATGTGTTACTTTGGGGATTTTCCTGGCACTTAAGCTGTAAATGTGTAAATTATTTATTCCAACACTTTGTTTCTAGTAACTGGAAAAAAAATTATTATAAGGCATATTTGTAAATTCTGTGAAATTCTCATACAGTGAGGCAGAGATATTTCTTTCACAGGATGTGTGGGAATCTACCAGGTGAAGAAAATGAAAAACATTTTTGTGAAGATTTATTTATAGCAAAATTGCTTTTTAAATGAGAAAAGTACAAAAGAATAATACTTACAAGCTCACAAAAAAATGAACTGTTTCTTGACAGAATAAATGTTATTGACAACTCCTTTTACTACTAGAAAGCTGTAACAGAGCAGGTATGTATGGTATTATAAGATAAATGGAAAGCTGGCAGCTGCTTTGAGTAACCTCATTAGCTAATGTATTAATATATTATATTATTCTTTTTATAAGGCCTTGCAAAAAAACCTCCAAACCAATCCAAAACTCGACCAAAACCCAAATCCACCAAAAAACCAAAACCAACCAAAAAACCACCCCAAAAGCTACCAAAAAAACCTAACTAAACAACCAACGATGCAAAACAGATCAAAGTCCAAATCTATTTTATTTGTTATCTATCTGGACATTACTTCTTCTTCACACTGAATAAAACCACAGTTTACTTCAAAGACATTCCAAGAGATTATTGACAAGGGCAGACTAATAGATTCTACCCATTCCAAGTGTCAGTTAAGTTCCAGGTTCACTGTTACTGTCTAGTAATTTTAATTTCTTTGACTTTGCTCATTCTACTGTAGAATTTTTCTTCTCTTAACTATACTGGAAACTTCTCAGCTCAGTTACTGTGGTGCTGCCATGCTGCTAGCAGCACCTGACATTGTTTTCTACTACAGGGACAAAGAAATAAATTGCATTGAGGATCTCATATTCTTCCTCTCTGCTTGGAATGCTGTTCCTGGAATGCTGCCCTAGCATTACACTAGGCATTGCAGTTTGGCAGACTTCCTTTCTGCCGCAAGGGAGCCAAAAACAATAGCATGCAAGGATGCAAGGATGGCTAGGAAGAGGATGAGTATATACCAGCCTCATGGACAGCTTTATAGTGACTGTATTGGGCAGCAGCCCTTTCAGACCAGCAGAAGAAACATGAGATGTGCCAGAAAGCCAGATGAGAATCCAGATGTCACTGCTGGGAAAAAAAACCCACCAAAATATCACCACCAAAATATTTCCCACATTTCTTAGCTTTGTCTCTGGATGACAGAGTTGCCAATTTATCCCTTTAGCTGTCAAACTGGTTTGAAATGTCAGATCATTCACAACAGATTGATAAAGCTTAGTTCTCTGATAAACATTAATAAAACATGGCAGAGGACTGCAAATTAAACTGAAAAAAGAGACAACATTGATCCAAATTATGCAAATCAGATTTTTGTCATTCTCTGTCTGAATACATTAGTATCAGACTAGAATGTTTATAAAGAATATACACCTCTTCATTCATAGTAACTTTTAAAAGTCAGTGCTTTGATGAGAGCATTTCTCAAACAATATCTGAAATGGGTTATTTTGGTTTTACTCTACACTGCAACATATGCTGCAAACACAATAGGACTGATGGAACATTCTTTGAAATCTCACTGACTTCCCAAACACTCTGATTATGTCTGAAAAATTATATTTCAAAATACACAAATAAATGCTCACCTTAAATTTTCAACAGTAGTGTTGCAGTGTCAAAAAACCCTTCAAAGATACGAACTGCCCAAATTAATACTTCTGTCAGAAATATTTTACTTTTTCCACACCAGAACTAGCACTCTGTTTCAACATGGCACCTACCTTGAATAACTTAACTAAAAGTTTTTTTTTTTCTAAATCCACTTGAAATATCAACAAAACTCAATGAAGACTGCCTTCTTTTATGCCATATTACTAAGCCTCCTCTTGAGCCAATGGTAGTGATACTTGGATAACCATTGCAATAAACACATTTTCTCCCTAATACCATTCTATTATTCCATATATATATTTTCAAATAAGAATCCATACACGATGCTACAAGGCTCAGTTTTTTCTGCTCTCAGTTCAATACATTAAATGTAACCTTTTCCTTTATAAACTGCCTTCTGTAATGTCAAACTGAGACAGCAATGTAAACTTAGAACAAAAAAACCCAGCAAATATGTGCGTGTTACATGCATACACATACCTGGATTACTGCAAGGGTCCTTTCATGTAAGATAAGAAGGCTTTTTTTATCAAAGATGATGGCAATCCAATGTTTGAGTCATTAGTATAATTACAACATACCTTTCTGTTTTAGAGCTGCACAGTGCCAAAAACTACCAGAGATATTCAGGATTTTCAATGAAAATTTGGTATCAAAGGCATAATTTTTTAAGTGAGTAAATAAAACTACTAGAAATTTTACGTCTGCTTCTAGCAATCTCTGTACTGGGATTGAACTTTGTTGATGTGAATCCACTTTGACTAGAGGGTAGAGGACTAGCAGCTGATCTAAAACAAGTCCTTAGGTAATGATCCAAGACTTTCTCATCCAGGTGGGTCAACCTGTGGTTTCATGTACAGCTACAGTAGGTCAGTTAATTTCCTCAGAAGACCAGCTGTTCATACCTACAGATTAAGCTCTAAAAGTCTGTGGTGATTCAAAAAGCATTATCTTCATTACAGCCAACAAAATATATCTTGAGCACATCTATTCACAACTACAGATCTCAAAACCTACAGATAAGGGACACACCATACAAGTGTTACCAAAACCTGGTTGTTTTCCAGACATTAATCACATTAATAAACTTTTATGTGTAATATATTCACCAATAATTCTTCTACTAATAAGCACACATTTTCTGGAAAAAAAAATCTTAACTTTATAGCATATTTTCTTTTATTTTTTTTTAGAGTAAATGTTCCTGTTTCTAATTGAATTCAGATCTGTAAAACTAATTATCTTAGCACTACACTATATCATTATGGCCTTTCTTGGTAGTGCTGTGTCTGCATCACAAATTTTTATGATTTTTCTCTTAATGCAGTGTTTTTCACTTTGAAAGTTACATTCATTTGGGTGTTACTTTAGGTTCATTTTGGTGTGTTCATTTTGATGTCTAACACTATACTGACCTGTTTCCTCAGAAAAAACATTTCCCATTTCTTTAAAAAGGGACGAAAAAAAGTGTTTGACCCTAATGACATCTTTAAATGTACTTGCATTTAAATTGTCCCAATTAAGCTTCCAAATTTGCACCAGCAAAGCTAAGTGGATTGAGGAACAAAGGGTTTCCCAGTTCAATTATGGCAAGATTAGGTTAAGGCATCACCTGCATGCTGATTAGCTTATAGCAATAACACACTTGAACTTCAGAAAAAATAAGCAGAAAGCTGAAACTACCACAAGTTGCTTTTACATGGCAAAAGGCATTCCTGTCTTTTGCTCATACTGGTACATTTGTCTTATGGTCATGCAATCAAACCTCAGGTTGAACATGGAACTTCTAACTACTGCGATGTAATCAATCAGTTTTCTCTCTCACCTTAAATTCTCATTTGGATTCTAAATGGTTTGCTGTATAGGATTCTGGAGGATCTGAATTTTCTTCCAGAAGATCCTACCTGCATTTTGAGGGCTGCAGCTTTCAATACAGCTGCTTTTTTTTTTCCCCCACCACAAAGTCTACGCCATTCCTCCTGCTTGAAATTGGAGGAAGAAATAAATATGGAAGAAAGTTTATTAGCTCTAGTGCCTTCCAAATAATGAATCCCCTGTTTCCATCATGACAGTTTTAAAAGTTCATTAGGGTGCATGCCATCTTTTTCGTCATCTTCCTCATTCATTGTCTGAAAAGACCTTGGGGCAGAAAAGTTTCAAACATATTTAGGTCAGGCCTGTACTATGTCACCACATTACATAGAATGCACATAATATATGAACTATTCAAGTATAGACACATGTAAAGGTAGAGAGAAAACAAAATAAATGCGTCTTGGAAATGTGAAATGTGAATGATCCCACTCAAAACATGTTTAATCAAAATCTCCTATTGATTACAGAACATGCTGTATAAGGAACTTTATAAATGAACAATTCTTAGTGGGATTTAATCTTGGATTTTAAAATGAAGATTTTTTTTCTTTTTTTTAGTCATGTGTTTACTCTGAATTAATTAGCGCTGATTAAGGATCAATAGAAAATTGTTTTCCTTGTTAACTGCATCAAAAAAATATTTTCATCAACAAAAAGAAGGCAAAGATGCGTAAGGTATCTCTCTTGCAAAAAACTTTTACACATGCACTCTACGCCAGACAAATACCTGTTAAATTTTTTTTTTATTACAAAGTTATCCAAAGAGAAAACAGAATGTTAAAATATTTATGGCATCAGCACAAAAGGCTAGATTTCTTTCATACTGTCCCCAACATGTTTCAAGCACAGAACTAATCCAGATTGTTTTGTTTAATCTCCAGAATGGGGAGACTGAGGGTTTTAGCTCTAAAGTGACAGTCATCAAATTCTGGTCCACAGGAAATAAGCATAATAATATGCCCAAATTATTCACTGTAAGAAAGGTAGAAGAGTCACTGAAACAAAACAGGTAAAATGGAAATGAAAATATTAAAATCGTAAAGCATCCTGCTAAATTCAGTGTATTCTTCTGTGTTAGTCACACAGAACAAGACTATGCAAGGAAGGCCATGGGTCTGATTTTAATTTGTCTTCAATTTATTTGGTTAAAGACATTTGTGTGAAGGATCGAATCTAAGAGGGTAAATTTTGTACAAATGCAGAGGGCCTGATTTTCACTAAGCTTTCCTTACACTGAATAAAGAAGACTTTTCCTAAATTAGCATAGCTGCTCATGCAGCTGCACATGCAAACAGACCTGTTACAAACACACTGAACTGGATATAAATCTTAGGCCAGACCAACCTTTCTCATAGGATTTTACATTTAGTTATTTCTTCTAATACTAAATATTCTTAGAAGAATGGAAACAAGCTGCTGCAGCAGATATGTTGACTGCCACTCAACAAAAATCATCATACTTGTAATTGTACAAACAAAAGCTGATGATGACACTAATTAATAATTGCCATTAGACAACTAAGTGACTAGGAATATAAAACACTAATGCATTATGTTCTTGATGGTGTGCCTGACAATACATACATCACATTTAACAGATGGCAAAAAAGTAGATACATTATCTTTCAAAAAAATATTATTTTTTCACAATCTATCAACACAAAGATTTCTTAGAACCAAACCAAGATAGAAGCATGGATTTCATTCAACAGCAAGATACTAAAATATTCTGCATTCAAATGTCACAATGTTTTGAAGGCTTCCTAAAAGTGTATCACACTTGTAATTCAAGCTTAACTGGGTAAAATGCATAATGACACTCCTATCAGTCATTATCCACAAGATTCAGTTGATGCCACCTATGCACTTGGAATTCTTGTGAAAAATACTGAAATAATAAATCGAAAAATTTCATTCTTTCTCTCAAATTTTAATGTGATAGGAAAGGGAGTTCAGTCCAATGTCAAGTATTTCCTACAAACACCTCTGTAATTTACAGGACAGGGATATACTCTGGAAATAAGTTCCTTATGATTGAAGGAAACAAACTTCCTTGTTATAACTAAATACTTAAATAAATGTGTAATTGAAAATAAGCAAGATTAAATGACTGTCTCAGGAAAAATATAAGGGGGTCTCAAACCCCTTGTGTTAACATGAGTATCCATTTTTTATGACATTACTTTTTCTCTTTTCTTTTTTTTTTTGTCATTTTTTGAAACACAGATTCATAGAATTTTGCAATTAAAATAATATATCAAATCCTCAAATTTGAAAATCAGGCTAAATCTTCAAATTAATTATAATTTCATTTGTCTATTCCAGGAAATAAAGGAAATTAAAACTAACAGAACATAATTGAAACGTAAAAAATACCTAAATTAAATCTAAAAGCATGAACTTTTCATGACTTGCTCAGACTAATATGAGAATGATTCACTTCCAATAATTAGTATACTCTTGATTGACTTATGAAAACCTCTACATTCAATAAAAGCTTAAAATACCCTAAACATGTAATCAGATCAGGCCCTAACCACTGACTCAGATTTCAAAGGCTTCTAAAGGGACAGAGGTATCTAGTGAAAATAAAAGGCCTGGAAGCATTTGACACCTGTATTATCAAAATATAGGCTGACAAGGGACAAGGTGAATTTTTAAAGTGAGTAAGCCACTGAAAAATAATGTTCCACAACAGAGAAAATAACAAAGCCTAAACTAAGCACAATCAACATGCAAAAGGCCAGCTTTAATATTCAAAAAGAAGACATTTATAACACCATAAGTGGAGGAACAAAGCACCCTAGAACTCTGAAGCAGGAGAGGAAATCACCCTAATGCACTACAGTGTTGCCTTCACTTGTACATTTTTCTAATAACATGATCATCAATCTGCTATATGTCTCTTGGACATTAATGATATAGGATAATGTAATAAAGCTCATATTCTCATTTCCTCATCCTTAACATCTGAATTTGATGCTCTGCCAGTAAGCCAGTTAAAAAAAATATTTTAAAATAACTTAAGAATGGGTGGCAAAGAATACTTTATGAAAAAATGACAATTGCTACATTGCCCCATACCATTAAAATGCAATTTTATTTATTCTGAGTACTTCTGTATCCTTTTATAAATAGTTTTTTAAAAAATGCACCAGAATAAGACTTCTAAAAATATGATCAATAATATAACTGAAGACAAAGATACTGTACAAATTAATCAGTAAAATTAATTCTCTCAGCAAGAGAACCACAACCTTCTATATGTAATTGTCTTCCTGAAAATACAATCATAACAATTGTCTCTTTGGAATAAAAGAATGGGATTATGCTCCACTGTGCAGCAAAGATTTTAGCTAGAGTTTATGTGCTCTTCTGAGTTTATTTTTTAATTAAAATCCAACCAGGGAAGGGTACAAAAAAAGTATCTGCCACTGTTGGTGGCCTAGACTATGTTGAAGAATATGAGTGTTTTTTGATGAGAAATTTCACTGTATTTCAATTCTGAGCTGAAGATGCCATACTGTCATTATTTTAACTAAAAAATAGACCTTGTAACATCACAGAAACAACTGTTACCCTCTAAAATATTAAAAAAAAAGTAGTCCAATTATATGAACCGAAAAGTTCTATTAAGCTTTTGCTTTTTCAGTGGGGGAAAGAAAGCAAATGTACCTTTCAGCCTTAACAAAAACCATGTCAACTACCACCAATTCTTATCCACTTCACTAAAAATGGATTTCTGAAAGAGTAGCAGGTGTACAGAACAACCCATAATCAGTCTACAGAGTCCTTATTGTGGTCAGAACTGAAAATGAATAGCAGTATGATTCATCATTCAATAAATATGAGAACCCACCTGTGTCCGACTCAAAAACCAGCAATCTCTGTGTGTCCCAGCAGACTCAATGGGTTTGGCTACACTTAACATGTTCATAATGCTCAAATGCATCATACAGAGATACTTTGGCATTCATACTGAAAACAAGACAATTAAATTCTCTAAATTTCTTCATATTCATAAATATGTAATTCAGTTTTCCTAGTGCTTTACCAAAGTTGGTTCAAATTATCCTGGGATTCAATGTATTCAAACCCATGCATCACTGGAGGAAGAGTGGCTGGAAAGCAGAACAGCAGAAATGGACCAGAGAGTGTTGGTTGACATACAGCTGAACATGAGGCAGCAGTGTGCCCAGGTGGCCAAGAAGGCCAATGGCATCCTGGTCTGTATCCACAGTAGGGTGGCCAGCAGGACCAGGACAGTGATTGTTCACCTGTACTTGGCACTAGTGAGACAGAAGCTCCAGTTCTGTGTCCAGTTCTGGCCCCTCAATTCAGGAAGGACATAGAGGTGCCAGAGCAAGTCCAGAGAAGGACAATGGAGACAGTGAACAGTCCAGAGAGTAAGTCCTATGAGTAGCAACTGAGGGAGCTGAGGTAATTTAGCCTGGTGAAAAGGAGACTCAGGGGGGGCTTTACTGCTCTCTGCAAGCACCTGAAAGGAGCTTGTAGCCAGGTGGGCCAGCCTCTTCTCCCAGGAAACTGGTGACAGGACTAGAGGAAATGGCCTCAAGCTGCACCAAGGGAGGTTCGGGTTGGACATCAGGAAGGATTTCTTCACTGAAGGGGTGGTCAAGCACAGGAACAGGATGCCCAGGAAAGTGGTGGAGTCACTATCCCTGGAAGTGATTCAAGGATATCCAATCATTCAAGAAATGATTGGATGTGGCACTTAGTGCTATGATTTAGTTGACATGGTGGGTGTTTGGTCAAAGGTTGGACTTGACGACCTTGGAGGTATTTTCTAATCTAATCTACAGATTCTATTATTCTGTTCTATAGGTCTATCTCCAAAAAAATACTATTCAAATCTTCACAAGCATCCTTTTAGCTAAAACCATCTATTCCCATATCTGCTTCCAAAACTCATATTGAATGAGTTCAATATGAGTATCAATTTTTATCTTCCTAAAAAGGCAGCTTTGGTTTTTTGTAAGAGCTGAATTGCATACAAGCCCCTGACCTAATCTTATGCTAATTTTCTCAGCAGTGGAATGTAGTCCTCAAAGCTCAAAAGCGTAAAGAAAAAGACCATAATCTGGGTGTTCACATTAGTAATAACCTTCTTTCACCCTTTCAGTGTCTTTCTGGAGTCACTGTCAGCAGACACAACTACACCCAACAGCTGGCTGTCAGCTGTTACTTCTAGTCATGCCCTGGCCCTCGAGGTTCCAATGATGTAAGACGTAGGCAGAATTGACCAGTCCGAAAACATTCACTTGGTTCATTTTATAGCAGCCTCATTTTAAGAGCATTTTGGGGGTGGGAGAAGGAGTGACTGGAACTGAGTGAAGAAATGGTAAATATAACTATTCCTGACAGCAAGTTTGGCAAGTATTCAACACTTTACAGAATCAGGACCACTAGTTAACACCATTCCCTAGAATGAACCAGAGATTCTGTAGTGTGCTGCTGTCACTGCAAATTCATAGCATCATCATACAGATGGGAAAACTACTCTGATGCTACCTCAGTAATAAATAAACCATATAGATACTCTAAAAAAGAAGAAATGGAGAAAAAAATAGCAAAAAACACACTGAGAACCATATGTAGGCATAAAAGACCTGCGGATATTTTAAGGCTTAGAGTGACAATTTTACAGAAAAAAAATGAAATAATGAATAAATGATATTGAAATTTAAAATAGAAGAAAAAAGTTTTTAAGCTTTCATTTAAATACACTTTTTCCTCATAATTTTTAATTGCCTTTCTGCTTTGTAAAAATAAAAAAGATCCAGCAAAGAAATCAGTTTGACATCATGAACACCAAAGAACTGAAGAATCATTCTGTGTATATTTTTACCTACAGGTTATGTATCAACTTTAGTGTTTATAAAAATCTAATGTTTCTTTTCTAAATAACTTTATCTTAAAGTTGATTTGAATGAAAAAGTTAGTAATATTAGTGGGTTTGGCAATTATTTTTAAAAGCTTATCAGGGAGCTTTGATAATTGTTTATACAAGTATATTAAATTGATGAAAATATTGGGTTGATTAGATGATAAAAACAAATGTTACCACTTTAATTCCTTAGTCTCTCACAACCTATTTGTAGACAAGAAAATGTTTTTCATCTAATGAAAATTAATATGTATGTCAAAATAGGTTATTAAAAAAACCAAAACAAACAGCCAAACAACAAGAAAACCCAAACCAAACAAAAAACAACAAACCAACAACCAACAACAACAAACCAACAAAAACAACAAAAACCCAAAACAAACAAAACACCAAAAAACACCAAAACCCAAACAAATCCATAGAAGATCCTTAAATATTAAGCAATAAAGAGATATTTCAGGACAACTTTTGGCTCTACTGTTGCTTCTGGCTATATATACCATAAGACATCACCTAGTTTTTTGTCTCCAAACATAAAGGTTTTCTGTTCCAAGATCACAGAAGAATACAATTCTGTTCATCTCTGTGAAATACTGTTAAAAATGAATTTTATACATAACCTACATACATTGCAAAACCTAAATTTATTCTAATGAATAAAATTTATTGTAAACATCATTATATATTTGAATTATAGATGTAGAACAATGAAAGAAATTATATATATTCTGTAGAAAGAAATAGCCAAAATCAGCTCTGCAGTGTAGACTTCCATAATCCATGGTCAACAAATGGAGTTGCAGTCAAGATACTTCTGTTTGTTGTATCCATCCAGTACATTGAGGACATTAGGAAAGGATCAAAGCACTTTTGGAAATACTCAAGACTTGTTTTCTGCAAAAAAGTGAGAATTTTCCACACATCCGTCTTAAACCTGAATGCTGATTACATTACTTGATTGGTGTACGGAAATGTAATGACTGTAGTTTTTTCCACTTGTCTTATAGAACAATTTCAATTGCAAAACAGAGTGAAGAGATATTTTAACATACTGCTCATGGTATTCATTTTCAGTGCTTTTGCATTTCAGAGAGCAAAGCAGTCTTAAACAAAGCAGATTTATTCATCAAAGGTGCTCCTTTAAAAGGAAAGGTTTCATTTTGGGAATAGCACATGGATAAAAGTTTGGTACTTCCAGTAATTATAATCACTCTTAAACTGCTCAGTTCTGCGTCCAGTTGAATTGTAACAGACCAATATGAAAAGCTCACCTTGAACACCTATTATAGCAAAATTTAATGGAATGTAAAAATGTTTTAACCCTCTTTGAACTATGTGTCAAAGTCAATTTGACTCAGCTCAGGGAATGAAATGAATCTTGCCATTTTAGAGAGAACTAGAGAAGCCCTTCTCAGTGTCAAAACATAACCCTTATTGCACCTTGACTTTTTATACGTGTTTCTTTCCAATAGTGTTATTACAGAGAAACTATTTCCCTGTATATGGTAATAAATCATTTCTAATTCTAGGTTTGCCATTACCTACTTTTGCCATTAGCAACTTTCCATCATCTCCAACCTTTCAAATATAAACTTTCCACAGGGTTACTCAAATGTAGTTCAAGTATGAGCAATTTTTTCAACTCCCAATAATAGTGGTATCCCAAGCACGCTTGTATTTCTTGGGTGAAACCAAGGTATAAATGAAGAAATGTTTGGGTGTAATTAAAAAAACCACATGCAATCAGTTGCAGAAAGTCTAGCTGTAGGTCATTCTTTTCTGCTGAACTCTGGGAGTGCATATTGAGGAAAATACCATTCAATATTTTTATTAACGGCCTGGATGATGGGCGAAGTGCACTCTAAGCACATTTGCTGATAATAGAAAACAGGCAGGAGTGACTGATAGGTCAGATGGTTGTGCCACATTTCAGGTGAGCATCAATGGGAAGGTGAAATGGCTTATGACATTAAGAGTGGAATTGTGCAGAGCTCTGCCTGGGGAAGAATGACACCAAGCAATAGCTGATGTAGCTGTCTGGAAAGCAGGTCTGCCAAGAAGGATCTGGAGGCCCTGCTGGACCACAAGTTGAACATTAACCAGCAGCGTGCCCTTAGACAGTCTCCTGTGCTGCATTAGAAGTGCTGTCAGCAGGTAGAAGGATGTGATCCTTCCCCTCTAACTAGCTCTGGTGAGGTACTCCTGGAGTGCTGGTCCAGTCCTGGACTCCTCACTCCAGGAGACATATAGACATACTGAAATGAGTGCAGTCACAAAGACAATAAACAGACCAAGGAGGAGAGACAAAGAGAGCTGGGACTGTTCAGCCTGGAGGAGTCTCAGACAGGAATCTCAGCCACATGGAAAATTACTTGATGGGAGGGGATAAAGAAGACAGAGCTAAGACTCCCAGATATCTAGCATATCCAGTGACAGGACAGAAGGCAACAGGCACAAACTGAAATGCAGAAATTTCATACAAGTAAAAGAAAAATACTTTTTTATTATGAGAGTGGTTGAACACCGAACAGGTTGCTCAGAGTCTGTGGACTCTCTGTTCTTGGAGGCAGTCAGTATTGTACTGGACACAGCCCTGGACAACTTGCTCTAGTTTAGCATGCTCTGATCCAGGAACTTGGAATAGCTGACTTTCAGAGGAGACTCTAACATCAGCCTTTCTGGGATTCCATAATACCACTGTGTAATCACTAGCAAAGACTATGTATTCAGCACTAACATATTGCAGAGGAAAATTACATACATTCAGACGTACAAATGCAAATGTACACTTTCTGTCTTAAACCAAGTAGGTGTCTAAAGATCATCTCTATCACTAAAACCACTCTATCATCTCTTTAAAATGCATTGTGAACTTCAAGAGTTTCACGTAAAACAGTTTTGGAAAACATTAAAGACATTTATATAATTAGTTCATTAGCTGCTACATATGTCAAAAGGTCTCCAGAAAAGTTCTAGTGATTGACAAATGGTATTTTAACAAATACTAATCCACAATGTCTTACGTTAATCACAACAGAATGAAAGGCATACAGCAAGCAGGTCCAATGCTGTCACTTGCCAAGGATGTACTGAACACAAGGTGTGCACTTGAATGCAGCCTCTTTCATATCTATTAAAGAGAGACCTTAACCATAAAGAGCAGTTCTTGACCTGCTGGATAATAGGAGACTGTATTAAAGAAGTTGCTACATTTGTTTAAACCTCATACTTTGGAAACAGTACACCTGAATTACTGTATCAAAAGTGTAGATGTTTGTTCGGTTACTTAGCTCATGCTGCTTCCCAAGAGAAAGAGGGAACTCTAGATATGGAAAACTGTTACTTTTTTCTTAGCAGACAGGCATCTTATACCATGAAACTTTATTCACTACAGACAGAATAGTCTGGTACTACTATAATATAATTTACAAAAAACATTTACCCTTACCTCCTTTACATATATGTCCTCAGTATTAAATCTATGCAATGTAAAAAAACAACGCTAAAAGAACAGTAAAGTTCTGGAAATTCTTCTGCAGAAACTGTCCAAAGAAGATAAGCATGGTCTTCTGCTCATATCTTTATGAAAAAAATATTTCAGAACTTTTATTTTAACTAATATAATTAATCATCGTAAAAGATACTCAAAATTGACAAAATAATTTGAGAAATAGAAATTAAATGTCATCAAAAAAGAGAAGTTCTCCAATAAACAGTTCCTCTTGTGCAGAGCCAGAAACAAAGACCAAATTTAAGTTGCTCAGAGCTCTGAATTGCAATACCAATAAAGTTATTAAGAAAATCACCATACAGCTATGAATATCTGAATTCTACCAGCAAAGTTAAACTAAATACTGCAAAATTATAAGCAGTATCATCAGGGTTTAGTACACAAGAAACTGTTAGTCCTTCCCTTTCTTATGCCTCTGCTTCCAATTTTGTACAGCATTTATGAATCTTCTCACACCTGTGAGAGCATCAATAAGGTGCGCTGCAAAATCATTTTATTTCTGTGCTTCTGTTCCAGAAAATCACTTTAAAAAAAAGAAGCTTTCTCCTAAGTTCAAACTTCGGAGCATGTTTTACTAAATTAGGGCCAAGGAACTTGAAACAATCAATAGCCATGGTAGGAAGGAAAAGAATTACTGGAACTACTTTATGTGTTTTCAACTTCCCTTTTATTCACAAATGCATCTGCACAAAACACACGCATGTGAGGGCTAATATGACTATCCCAGTCATCCTATATATGGCTGCATTTTTTCTTTCATCTTTGTTTTGCATTTCACCCTGTGCAATTCCTTCTAGGACTTTAATATACTTCTGTACCTGACACAAAATACACTGCATCCTTCACTACTAAGAACAAATTATTAATTAGGTAGAAAGCCATCCTTGATCTTTTACGGTGAATGAATTTTCTTTGCATAATCACTAAGTTACTCACTGAGTAATAGGAGGTGATCAAATCACAATAGCAAATCCTAACACCAGAAGGAAACTAAGGTTTTCTGGACTATATTCAGGATATACCTATGAAAAGCCAACATATAAAATTAAATTGGTAGAGCTGTGCATGCCTTCAAATACATTTGCTGTGATTTGCACCTGAATATTGGTAATTTTTCTCTAATAGAAAATGATAATGTTCTTATTTGTATGACTTGCAAGGTCAGCTGCAAAGTGTGCAGAAAAGGGTGATGCCTGCTCCTGGTTGCACTGTTTTGTGCACACAAATATTCAGCTGCTAGAAGGCAGCAGCTTATGCTCTTCTGACACATCTGAGACAATCCTTTAAACTAATACTTCCACATTTTCCTTTAGTTAGATCTTTAGGTGAGCAACACCTCAACCATAATTTTTAACGTGGGAATTAATTGCTTGAAATCACTGGACTTCTTTTTTCTTTGTTTCTTTATTGCAATATTGAATTAGAAAACACGACACATACAAATTTTAATCATACAGCTGTAAGAAAAAACCCAACAAAAGCAAGATAAGCACAGGTTCTATTTACTTTGCCTTGGAGAGGACAAGCAAGTGTTGACACAACCAGTATAATTGGAAGAGAGATATGCCACATTTGCTGTTTCACGGTACAGTAATTCAGGTACTTCATTCTCCCTATTCTCCCATGCACACCACCTTTTTTTTGCTGTTGTTCTTGTAATTTGTAAGTAGCTCATGAGCATAATATAACCAAAGAAGCTCAGAATGTACCTCAGCCAAACACCTCACTTTCTCTTCTACCTCAGGGCAAAATCAGCTATGTATGCAATTCAGAGTCCATCACAAGATATTTGTTCAGCCTGTTTTTACAAACTGCAGAGATGGACCAACCACAACCTCTGTAAGCAATATTCAGTCAGCCTTAGCAGATGAATGTATTTTCTAACATACAGCTTTCAGCGGGGGCATAAGAAAAGCACTCCAATACAAATGGACACTACAGATTTAAAATCACATTTTTTTCTTGAATAAAGTGACAAAGAAGTTAACACAAAATCTCTTTATGAGTGCTATACAATTCAATTTTTTTTATTATTTCAGTCAGCAGTGTATATATCCTAGAACTGTCTCTCTCCAATTTATTGGTGTGCAGAACCTCACTCATTTAAGGAAATGAATACATGAACCACAATATAAAGGGAAGTATCCAATGGTATTTCCACCTTTTAATTTTCACTTTTTCCTTAAGTATTTGGTTACTATATTCCTAATGTTTAAATTCCCAGTTTCCAGATGCCCATTTTCATCCCAAATTGACTTTTTCAATGGATATGATGGTTTCAGTTGTCCTTTTAGGATGGCATGGAGGATGATTTTAGCAGTAAATGAAAAGTTAATATTGCCACCATAAACAAAAAAATAATCAGACCTTTTCAAGCATCTCCAGTTACTAATGGAGGTATCACTACTAATGTAGCATTCTATTTGCACTACCATCAAAATTAATCTTAAATGTCTGAAGACAAGTATATGATTCTAAAAGGATAAAACATATGTCCTAAAAAAGCTTGCACAATTATTCCCTCTGAAAAGCCTGTCCATAAGCAGCTATTGGAGATACCGCTGATGTCAAATTCAAATTCAAAATCAAATTAAATCTTATATTCTCAGCAGTAAGTTGAAAGGTGATATTTCCTCAGCAAATCAAAAGCAAACAACAACAAAACAAAATAGAAATGTATCTATCTCAAGGACATTTTGGCAGATAGCATCCTGTTAAAACTAAAGTTATGATCATTCCAAGTGATGATTACAAAAATTTTTACATGTCCTAGGGGATTTTTGGTAACATAATGTGAGCGATATTTGCCGAGAATCAACTGATTCATCTCCCAGATTAGTGCAAGTTATCTGTTTTTTGTATTGGAGGGGAAAAAAAAAGAAGGAAGTACCAGGGCATGAAGATTAAAATGTAAATTTCATTACATTTTCCATCTGTTTCTTCTAAAATAATTTCTCTCAACTGTGCATGTGTCAGGGCTAATCAAGTAAAACTTTCTAGAGTAGCATATACTTCATTGCCTTTTTTAAGTTGAAGAAAAACTACACATATTATACAAGCATAAAGTAAAACATGATCACAATCCAACATGTTCCTTGAAACAAAGAAGCAGGAAAGCTCAGGGCTCTCAAAACAGAGACCTGAAGAGTGCTGAATTGCCATAGAGAAGAAATAGGGATCTGAGAAATCATAGAAGATATTTAATTTGTCAACCACAGTTGATAAATTATGTTCATGATCTACGTACAAACACAAGGAGGTTATTTACTCTGTAGAGTTTTAGAAAATACCTTTTACCTTGTCACTGGTACAACTTCAGTTAATTCCACAATGTCACTCTGGATGTAAACGCATCAGCTAAAGTACAGAAATCAACTAAAAACTTTTTCTCAGCAGACGAATGTGAATTTATCACATCTGACAATATAACTCCACATTTCAAGCTCAATATTTAGTCATTGATTTTCTTCAACAGCAAATAATTCCTTCTCTCTTTTATCTGAGCAATAATAAAATAATAAAAGCATAATAAAAGCAAAATGTTTTGAAACATTTAATTCACCATCTGGATTGGCAAAAGAATTATTAGTTAACTTTCATTTCTCCAGTTATTAAAGACTAAGTGTTTATTAAAATGTATTTGGTTTCAGTACCTAAATATCACTGGTATCTTTAATAGTTTACAGAAGTGCTGTGTTTCTCCCTTTTTGTGTGGTCTCTCTCATCATGGTCTTTAGGCTACCAGAGTGGAAACCACCTGCATACAAGAGCCTGGTGAAGAACACGGAGCAGGTGACTGTTTCCTAAAGGACATTAGTCTGTGGGAGGAACCCCACACTGGAGCAGGGTAACAGGGTGAGAAGGAAGGAGCAGCAGAGAGGATCTGTTACATACTGACCACAGCACGGATTACCTATCCCCCTCTGCTGCTCAGGACATTGCTGGGAAGCAGGCAGATGATTTGGGAACGAGGGAGTAAAGAGGATCTTGCAGAAAAGGAGTGGAGAAGTGGTAGGAAGGTGGGGTTTATATTTTGTCTTTGTTTCTCACTATCCAAATATATTTTAATTGGCAATAAATTACATTAATTTTCCTTAAGTTGAGTCTGTTTTGTCCATGACAGTAATCATTTAGGGATCTCCCTGTCCTTATTTCAACCTACAAGTTTTTAAATTTCTCACCCTGCCTCTGCTGGGTGGGGAGGTCCAGTGACCAGCCCAGGTCAGGCCCCACCCCACCATTACACACAGCAAGTCATCCAGATAAATTTAACACGGTCATACCATGATTTTCAAGTGAGTACTGAACAAGCCAGCCAGTTATATATGACCTATTTACCGTGAGATCAAAACAATTTTCAGTTTTTTAAGAAGCAGAATTGTAATTACAAATTTTGCAGAAGTGAGCATCATAACCTTTCAAGACTAAAACATTACGGTGTGAAGCCACCATGCTTTCACCTGCCACTGTTGTTATCACCTAAATAAACAATGAAAGAAATGGCAATATCCTCAAGGAAAAATAAGGTTATCTTTTGAAGGTTCTGACCAAAAATTTGATTTTGAGTCCATCCATATGCAGACAGACAATACCTGTATTTCAAGTAGTAGTTTGTTGTACACATGCCCATTTTCGTAAATGCAAGAGGCAGAACTGAGAATAAGACAACAGTTCAGAAGTCAGCTGTTTTGGAGACACTGCTCTAGAAACCATTCCAAAATTCTCTTGGCTGCATGTGTATGCTGCTTCCCTTATACATGGCAATTCTCACCATGGTTTTGTTTCTGCAGTCAGCCCATGACCAGCAGTACCTGAAGTGAGACTAGCCATCAAAGCCACACAAGCAGTGTATTGCAGGGGAAGTAACATAGAGAGATAAAGAGAGAAAGCAAATACATTCCAAATTGCAGCTACACATGTAAGGATTTCCTGCCTGAGATTCAGTTTCAAGGAGATAAAAATTGAAACATATTATTTATTTAGTAGCCCATACCTTTATGTTTTCATAACAACACCAGAAAGCAGAAATGAAAATTTAATTTAAAAATTATACTGCGATTTATTGTCTACAGGCTGTTAAAGAACGTCAGAAAAGGTTTTGTCTAAGTAAAAAAAAAAATAATTTTATAGTGTTTCTGAATTATAAGTCTCTTTATGAAGTCATAATATTGATTGAAATTTAATCAGATTTTTGATTAGTCAGATGAATTAAACAAGTGACATTCACATGTTGAGAGATCCTTCTCAACTTTAACCTTGTCAGATAATGGTTTCAGTATGTCAAAGTACCTTACGAGACTTTTTATTCTTTAAGCTGTATTCCTTGGTATATTCAAGTAACAGACCTCAACACGAGTCCCCAAGATTATAATGCACAGACGTTAAAAGCTTTGTGTAGGCCTTTGTTTCAAACTGTTTCAAAAATCAAAACATAGAGTTTACTTCCTAATAGCCATATAAACATTGCCATTCTAAATATTATCCTAATTTATGAGGAAAAAAAATCTTTACATCATTATATATCATATAATTTTATATACATACATATATATATATATATATATATATATATATAGTGTGTGTAAATAATTCAGGCAGAAATTAATGCTGGGTGGTACTTTTAAAAGTTACTGCCTAGCATCTGATAATAACAGAAAAACCCTATTTAAAGTACAACTTTATATTCCAGTTATTGTCTGGATTCCCAAAGCAAAGAAAGGACTTGTGATCATGTCCAGAGTAGGTGGATGCTGCATGTTAGGTGCAGGCTAACATGTTAGCTTGGCTAAAAATACAGAATTGACAAATTCTGAGACAGTTTTGTCACCTGTATAGAGTCAACTGAATATCACAACTTCTCAAATAATAAACTATGCCAGGTTAGGCACAACTGTGCGTGTGAGCATGACTTATATACATACACATATAAGTTTTCTCTTGTACCTTGGGATCTTGTTAGTAACACTCCCTGACATCATGTCTCCCATTTAGAAATGTGATTCAGCAATCACTGGCTTACTGACATGGCAGCATGCAAATCAGACTAGCAAAATACATAATAGGATTTCACAACTTTCTTCTTATTCAAATGCTTCATCATCTGTCAAAACATGAAAAAGAGAGCTCAGAGGAGGTGTTTCCTTTGCTATCATAGTCTAAAATGTTTTACTGAGATTCAAAATCTCTTATGCATTTTAGAGATATATCTTATTTTAGATTGATGTACATTATATATATATATACACTTTATTTTCTTTCAGGAGGCATAAGGAAACTAGTGTAAGGACTCTGAGATTATTACTTGCTGGGAGGATTGGGCTACTTGTTGCCATCCCCGGGACAATACCCACTCCCCAGGGCTGGAGCTGTCCAACCACTGTCCTGCTCCCTGGTGAGGTGGTTGGACAGTTCTGGCTAACTGGTCCTTCCTTGCTACTGTCATGGGGACAAGATTTTCAAACTTAACTACAGCACATGTGGCGTTAACATGTGCTATCAGCAAAATCAAGTTGAGTCAGCTGACTCTGATCAAAATAACAATTTTAGGTGTTGTAGTGCAGTCATCAGAAATTAATTCTGTGCATTGTTCAGGTGCAGGAAACTGCTTTGAGAGGAAAGAGGGGAGGGTCTTCTCCTAAGAGGGAAGTACAACTTAGGATAAGGTGCATCTATATTTGGAAGTGTCCCATCAGAAAGGAAGCCAAATTCCCTCATGCATTAAATGGTGATTCTAAACACAGAGGATTCCAGGGCTCCCTGTCTTAAGCATTTGTTGCAGAATAACACTCACCTCCTTCAAATACTCCTTTGAACTGTAGAAAAGGTACAGAGGTCGGGAAGACCAGCATTTTAACAAAAAACAAAGAGTGCCCATCTAATGTTGAATCTCTCAGCAACATTCCTCATCTCTTTTTTTTTTTTTTTAATCTGAGAATCAGTAGTCTGTTGTATTTATAATGTGGCTGTGTGATGTATTGATTAGTAAGGAAAATGATAAACCATTGTAAATCGAAATTTAAGTCCTGCAGATAACATTCCTTTTATTCAATACAATGAAGCAGTAAAGTTTTGAAACTAGTACTTTGAACTTAATATGTCACAAGTTTAAATGACTGCTTACAAAGCCCAGGACAGGCAACATTTCAACACTGACATCCATGGTGTAAAACACAGCTACATAAATTTCAGGGTTTTTACGCTCATAATGGCACTGATTATAATTCTAGGGAAGATATAAGTTACTACTGTAACATTGTGCTTTACTGCAGAAGATTTCTAACACCTACACACATTTTACCATTCCCTTGGCAACAGTACGTTAAGGGAATTATACACCCTGGGTAAAATGTGGCCTGTACAATACAAAATTAACAATAAAGTTTGATGAACTAGGAAATTTTCTTTCAAATTTCCGCCAATAACTTTTAAATTTACAGATTATCAGGAGTCAAATAATTTCCCAATGTAAAATGTGCATGGAGGAGTGCAGCAGTATACTCTCTTTAAACAAAAAAAACTTCCTTATTACCAACCCTAAAACCATCATGTGCTGTTGTATCTTCAGAACAGGTAATTGTCTGTACATGTTTGTTTCATTTAGATTTTAGTGTGACTATTAAAACAAAATATGAGATTGGTCTTGAGAACACACTACAACAAGTATGCTAAGCATTTGCCCTAAGTGGTAACAGAGGAAGAGATACCAGGTATACTTGCTTCAATAGGTACCTCTCTGATTTGGCCCTTTCTGTCCTTTATATCCTGGCAGTATTCTGCTTTACCACTTTATGTTAGAACCCAGGGCAAAAAATTTTCCAAAGCTAACCTGCCAGAATGCTGCCCATCTTGACTACAGACAGAGCAGGATCAATCATTGTCTAATTCACTGCCCTGACTCAGCTCACTCTGACACCCAAAGGCAAGGCTTTCAGGGCAGCTACCCTGTAAATTGCTGAGGTATGTCACCCAACCACATCCACAATCACTGAGATGCAGGAGGACGGTTGTACGGAAAAGCTGTAAACGAGTGAACAGAAAAGCACAGGAAATGAGACTCAGTCAAATAAAGGGAATATTGCACTTCCAAGAAAGAGCAGTAATATTTATTATGGTGAATGGCCAGAGTGTCTCCAAGATCAGGAAGGTAAATTTGCTTCAGAGAAAAAGACACTAGCCAGAACATCTAGACGTTTCAAAGGAAGACTGGAGATAAAAGCTAAAAATGATCCACCGAGAATCGGTAACGTCTGACACCCTGGAGCATGCAAGTACAGAAAGGTTCCCAGACAGCAACCACAGCATGTCAGCTGAAGAGGCAGAAGAGGCTTTTTTCCCAGCTCAAATTCAAGCTTTACACTTAACTATTCCCATGAAAGCTGCACTAATTGAAGGCCACAGGGGATCTGCACTGTGACCACTGATGCCTTTAAAAGAGACAACATTATGCCTATCAAGCACCAACACAGTTTTACAGCTTTGTCTTGCAATTCATTACACCTTTCTAGCAGTAGATTTTGGTCTACATCTAATACACAGAATGAAACTGTTTTCCTTGTCACACTTACTAATTACAATATTCTTTGAAAATGTCTTAACAAGGAATTTCGTTTCAGAGCTCCAGCAAACTTGCTATATTGGTCTTGAGAAGTTTTCATCCACATTTCCAGAGGCAAATAATTGTTATTGAATACGAACATTCCAAAGTCCTTGTAAGTGATTTCTTACTTAATTTCTGCCTGCTTTCTGTGTTCCTTAGAAAAATTGGGGCTTTTAGCATTAGATAGGCAGCTAAACTCTTCAGGTGGTCCTTTATATTATCTTATATCTTGGGGTGCAGTTTCAATTTTTAAGTGAAAGTTATTCAAGCATAGTTGCATATTTTCCTTTCTGTGGTCTCAATTTCAAAAACTGAATCCTTCCTAATTAAAAAAAAAAAAAAGCTGAACTGAGTCTAATTCTTACAACACTTCTACACTTTATTATGGTCCTCAGTTAAAAATAAGACAAACAAAACAAAAAAAAAAAAAAAAAAGAGCCAACAAACAACAAAAAAATTCCCAAACCACAAACTTACCTCTACTGGTGAAGGATTCAGACCAAAGTGGAAGGGATTGTGAAACTGAACCACTGTCTATTCCAGAGGAAAAAAATTCAAAAGTGCTAAATTATAATACTCCTCAAAAAATGTAAACAATAGACACAAAAGTAGATAAAAAAACTGTTTTCAATTCCTGATACAAGGACCATAGGAGATAGTAAAAGTATCACCTCCTTTACAGCAACAGTGATATTTTTTCAAAGTAATAACAAACTTCTCACAGTGCAGAGAAGTACTGGAATAGATTGCTTAAGGTAGTTTTGCTGTTCCCATCACTGGACACTAAATACTTCCCAAGAATGACTGAGATTCAGATGGTAGACAACAAAACCTGCTTAGGTCCCCTTTGTCATACTTTTTAATCATTCCATAAAGATCTTAATCTACGGTTTTAATAATTATATTTTTGACTATTTAAACATTTTAAATTAATCAGTTTTTCTAGTATCTCTTCATCAGCTAGCAGGAGGCTCAAGCACCTACAGCTTTTTTTGCTTCTTTTCTATAATCTTTTGTGTTAATATCAGCACTCCATTAGCTGCATGTTAGCAGGCTCTGAGCGTACCTCAAAGGGCATCCAGTTGATTCCTATCAGCTTCAGCAGGAAGGGGGCAAATTCTTAACTTACTTGGAAATCAAGTTAATAATACAAAGTGCTTCAATGCAAACTAAAGAATTAGAAACAAAAAATAAACATACTGGAGAGCAGAACTTTCTAATGAGTTTTCTTAAGACAAAGCTCTATTTGTGCTGAATTGTAGCACATGGAACAAAGCAGAAAAAGTCTATGGACATTCAGAGTTTCATTTGTACTAATCAGTAAAAATGGGAAGCAGATTTAGATCTTTCAAAAACAACAGGGTAGAAAACTTTCTGACAAGCTGTTTTACAAAGCATGAAGCAGATTCACAGGACAATGAATAGCAGACTTTCAAAGTGACAGACCAGAATTTGAGTCCAATGCTCATAGAGGTTATCAAAACTAATTTTTGATATGGAGATATACAGTCATAAAAAATGTCTTCTAAAGAAGCTCTTTCATTTTTCAGTAGAAACATTGCCTTCCTTTTTTTTTTTGCACAATAATAGCAAACATACTATTTGTTTTTAGGTAAGCATGGTAATTAAACTAGGAACAACTAGCTCTTGCAGCTTCAATATAAATATATTGTATGATGGAGAGGCCTTCTTGACATGTAAAAAAAAAGTAGATTTAATTCACATGAAAAACTCGTTTTGACAAAGCACAACGATATAGTATAACACAAATTTTAAGTATAACAGTTTTCTGGTGGCCAGGTAGACTGTAACAGCTACATCCCATTTTACTTTTTAACTGTTTTGAGCATTGATTGAACAGGATGCATCAACTGAAGTGGATCTCTAAGCTATTTAAAAATAAAGTACTCTTCAAATGAAAGCAAAGAGCTCTCTAGTACAACTACATTGTATAGAAAGCCTCTAGGCAATTATTTTCTTTATTATAGTAGAGGCAAGAGACAGAGAGGCAGCAACAGAAGAGGCAGCAGTTCATAATACAGCAGCATGGAGGGAGAAAAAAATAGAAACAAAAATATTAGGATAAACTAAATAATAATCCATGATGTAAAAAAAAGTAAGCCCCTGTGTGATTAAAGCAATATTATCATGAAAGCAATAATACAAGGTTGAGGCTTGAACTATAAATTCAGATATGAAAGTGGATGGGAAGGGATCAGTATTACCTATCAGAGTTGACAATGAAAGAGGAGTCTAAAGACATCTTTAAAGATTTTGAAAAAAATTCATTCTTTTTCTTACCAACTGGATACAGGATTCTCCATGAAAAAGGTTAACTGTTACAATTGACAATTGCCATGAAAAACAATGTCAGCCAAGAAAACTTCAGCTTTGGGTCCTGTCAGATTACGTTTTCCCACAAGTATGTTTCAAAAAAGACTTTTAGCCAAGGATTTGAAAGAATTTGAGTGCACGCCCACAAGTGTTTCCAAACAAAATAAGGTATCATGACAGAAAGCATACAGCATTTGTCTCAACAGAGAATAGGCATGCATAGAACCTGGCAGCAATGTAAATCTTCTTGCACATCTGAAACTTCTTTTGAAAGTTTCTTATCAGTTGTGTAAATTATGTGCCTAAAGGAAGGTATGATTACAGTAACTAAAATTGGCTTTTTCTCTAGTACTTTTCCCATCTCAGTATTTAGATGACAAATTACCACTACCATTCATATAAAAACATCGACACTTCATCTAAATACACGTATACCTCAGAGGCTACACAGTTATGGACCAGATGCCATTGTTATGCATATATAGAATTCCCCTGATACCACCATAAACCTCCTCTTTAAACTGTGAAGTCTGTTACCTTACTCTAGGCTTCCAACTTTAGATCAAGGGCTCTGAACAACATGATTACCCTGAAAAACAATCTGAATTCCAGGCAGTCTATTTGCTTTATCTTGAGAGCCAACAGTCTTTTTTACTGATGAATCTTCCTCTTTAAAAAGCTCTAACATATAATTTTGCCTCTGAGAAAAAACTGTTGGAAGAAGTCATTAGGACAATAAAATTATCTGAACCTCTGAAAATTTATGCTTTCCGCATCTTAAATTCTATTTTCACATCAGGAAATGTGTTTGCTTCTTACTCCACAACATAAGAGAACTTAACTACATCTCCATCCACAAAGCAGATCCTCCACCATCTGCAAGGTTCCTAATCTTATTCTTCGTAACTGTGACCCATGGTTCTCTGTGTCAGGATATCCCCTATAGAAGGAGGGTAGGGCCATTCATACTACATTTAAACAAAAGGCGTCTCAACATTATGAAGTGCTACTTTCATCTTCTTTTATGAACTTTTATACCATTATGTGTGGGACTTGCAAAACCATCTCAGTCATGCAAACAAATGCACTTAACACCTCCAGTGGGAATGCAGTCTTTAAAACAACTTTAGCACAAACACAACATTAGCAAAAAAGAAGGAACTTGTTTTTTAACATTACAAAAAAGATGAAGGAAGGAAAAAAAACTCTGTGAAAGGATCCTGTGAGAACAGGTTCCAAGATTACAGAAAACATGTTTCTAAGGATGATATGATTGGCACTTGAAAATGTAATACTGGAAAAAACCTTTCCAGGAAGTATTTCCCTTTCTCCTCCCTATAAGAAAGATCAGTTATGCTCAGACCCAGTGTTAAGAATACTGTGACCTCCCCTGGCAGACTATTACAGTGCTTCCTTAATCTCCATTCCTTAATGTGTGTTTTCCAAAACCAGCACATCGCATCCCAAAAATATTACATATATTGAGGGAAGCAAGATTAGTATATAAACAGAGGGTTATTTTTCTGCTCATTTATCAGAATAAGCATTTTATTCATTAATCTTGTTCAAGTTTGTGATCCACTATGGACCTTTTCTAAAGAACTGGCCATTATTTCTGTTTGTATAGTTGGCTATTCTTGACTAAGTGCAGTACGCTGCAGTCATCTCTGTCAAAATTCCCCTGTACTACTTTCAAGCAACTTCTTGAAGAACAGGTGGAAATCCAGTCCCAGCACACCTGCAGTATTTCCCATCTTCTTGTCACGTACAGATTCAGAAAGTAACAATTTCAGATTGTGAAAAAGTTAAAAAACTGCACTTGAGAAAGGCTGCAATACTGTTGCCTTAAAATTTAAACTGGAATATTTATTACATTTAAGATATAGTAGCACCAAGGTCATTCCTATATCTAGGTCAAAGGCCCAAATTGCTATGCTGATCCTTTGATGATTTTTCATATATTTCTTATGTGCACTATTATCTACAGAAAAAAAAAAAATTCCTCTTGCATTTTCCATTACATTATTGAATTCCTCCTATTTTACCATACATAATTCCTCCACTGCTGAGCTGGGCAAACCTAGTGAAAATGCAATACTAAGTCCAGTCAAAGTTGTATAATACTTGGTGTAAGAAATGAAAGGGTGTACTTTGCACAGAAAAGAGGACCACCAAAGTCCAGAGACTAAAGTAAAAATAATTTTAAGGAATAAGCAAGTGAAAAGTCTAAAAAAGAAAATATATTTCACTCTTGTCTTATAGGAAAGAAAAGTAGCCAGATAAAACCTGAAACACTTGAAAAATGCAAAACTTCTCTTTGTCCTTTTTCTTTTTTCTTTTTTTTTTTAATTTGAATACTGGGGGCAGGAATCCAAAGAGAAAATGGAACATTAATCAGTTGTGCTTCTTTGTCCTGCTTCAAAAATCAACTGCATTTTCACAAACAAAACTGTAAGAGATTTCGATTATCTCTTCTCTGCTGACCAGGCCATATTAAATACAATATTGTTAAAGAGCGCATACTGCCCTATTCAAAAACTCAAAATTATGACACAAGTTCCACGATACCTGAGTTCATGCCCAGAATAATTTTACTTATTGTGGTATTCAATTTATATCACATATTTGAAATGAGCAAAGTTTGAGGAAAAAAACTCCTCATTTCTGCTACTAGTTAGTACTGCAGGAAACTGGACAAAGGAAATACATTAGTAGTGAAATTAATGAGTTAAGATCAACTAGATGATAATTTTAGTCTTTACAGTTATTTGTATTAGTCTTAAAACACAAGGAAAGAGCTCATAATTCTTTTGTAAAAATTACAAACTCTCATTATGTTGAGTTCCAGACCTGAAAAAACTTCTTGGTTGTAATCTTCAATTTTATTCTGTTTTTAATTCTATTCAGAGACTAAATTATGAAGATACCCAAAAAGTCATTTCTTTATATTCTTATGGAGAACCTCACTCATGTGAATGCCTTTCAAATACAAGAAAATAAGTAAGTACCCCAAAAGGAAGGCAATGCCAGCACTTCATTTTGAGCTCAGAAAATCTGCATTCCTTTCACTAGTTTCCTTAAATGATGTCTTTAAAAATCATAAACTGTGTGAAGCAAGAATAATTAAGAGTAAGTAGTCCAATAAAATTAACACAGAACAGAATTTCTTAGATTCTTGCAAAGCATAGTACACATTTTCAAATCTGCATTTTCATATCTTGCAGCTCTATATATGTGACAACTTCATGAGTTGCCTGTGAATGTCAATATTGTGGATATCAGTAAAACCAGGAGATACCAAAAGAAGAAGCCATATAAAAAGTACATTGATAGATATAATATTGAATGCAATATTTATTCATAAAAGCAATGTTTAAAGACAATTTAAATTTTTTTTTTCTCTGGGGCACAATGGGGTTTTGATATTTTCTGTGATGGAGATGACTGCTACTACCAGAAGCCATTATATATTTTTCATGAAATTCATACCTGTTTTTAATATATCGTTGGTATTTTCAACAGCATAGTCTCATGGTATTTCGTTTCGGTTCAATAGGGAATTTTAGCATAAAAGTACAAGACAGCTTTTCTTGAACTCTCAGTATTCAATGGAGATGACAAAACAGTACATATCAATCTCAGCATCTATTCGGTATTGCAAAGAAGAATGAAAGTATGAGGTTCTTCTTTTCTCAAAATTTGAATCAATATTTCAAAATGTTACAACTTCAGGGGAAAAAGAAGAAATATCATGAAAGGCTCAAAACTGTGCAAGATTTTATAAATGTCTTAGATGTACTGCAATGCTATCAATGTTTCAAAGCTGTGCTTCCAGACACATAAAAATTCTCAATCTTCTTTCTACTTCTTTACACAGGAAAAGTAAGAGACATAGCAAATAAAAATGAAAGATGATTTAAAAACTTTTCATTCAATATTCTATGGCATACAGTGTAATTGTCCAAAAATTTAAAGGTCAAATGAAAAATGTATTCTGAAAGAGTAGAGAAGAAATCCCGGGTAAAATTAAACATTGTTAGTTTTATGTTTTGGGTCCTAATAAATCTTAAGCTTTCAAAAATTGATCTTAACTTTTAATAAGATGTATGAGAAGTTAGAAATACTAAAGAGCTACTATAAAAACGATCACAAGCTATGTTGCACAATGAACTAAGTGGGTCTCATTTACGGTAAAATGAAACTGATTGGTTAGGATAAAGGAAGCCGAGTTACATTTCGAAGAAGACTAGAACATCTGTATGTGCATTAAAGGAAAGATAAGTGATGCTTGGACCTGCTTTTTTGCGGGAGTTGGTTGATTGCTTCTTTTTTGTTTGCTCATTTCTTTTGGTTTGGGCATTTTGTTTGTTTTTTTGTTTGTTGGTTGGCTTTTCTTTGCTCATTTGTTTTGTTTTGGGGTTTGGTTTTATTTTTGGTTTGTTGGGTTTTGGGGTTTTTTTGTGGTTTTTTTTCTGAAAAATTATTAGCAAGGTCTGTAATTTTGGTTGGAAGCTCCAAACAACTGCAGCTCAAAAGTGCCCTCTTACAGACCTTTGCAGTCACTGTGGAATGAAGTTGGCTCAACAAAGAAGGAAGATCATTTCCTTTCAACACCCAACTACTTTTTTACAGAATACCTGTCTGCCATGATTAGGACTTCTTATTTTTTCATATTAAGAGAATAAAAAAAAGAAAATATTTTGGAAGATTTCTGGATTATTGATCTAAAACATCAAAGTATGATTTTTTATTCTGTACATATCTGTATGATTGTTCTGTACGGTTTTTTAAATTCGGCTAACTAAATTTTTCCATTCTGCTTCAACCTTTCTTTAGGTGTCATCTCCATTGGGGAGTGTTTAGGTTGATGAAACAACATATATATTATATGAGACAGTAGAAAAATTACTAATTGTCTCTAAATAACGAATTGTCTCTAAATATGTAACAAATTAGAGGTGTCCAGCAGACTTGAAGGATGTAAGTTCTTTGGAACAGGGAAATTCTTGTCAATGTATGGGGTAAGTATATAAATCCAGCACTCAAAAAAAGGACCCTTTCCAAAACTAAAAACAAACAAAAAACTCCCAAACAAACAACAACAACTAAATAACCAAAACCAACCAAACAACAACAACAAAAAACTAACCAACAAAACAAAAAGTTTAAGAACAAAAATCAACAGAACAGCATTTTTGTGCTAGAAAACAGAACCATGGCAATCCTGTGCATTACTCCTGAATTAAATTCTAAGAAGGGGGTTTGGAACTAGATGAGCTTTTAGGTCCCTTCCAACCCAAATTATTGTATGATGCAATTTCTACTATTCACTTTAATATATTTGAAGTATCACTATTTCCATGCAAATTAATTTGGGAATTAAATGGTAAAGAATAATTCAAATTTAATCTTATGTCTCATGGCTTTCATATTGTGCAGTTTATTCATCCTATAATTTTCTGAATTATTTTTTCAGCAAGGTAAATTATGATTTGTCTAGTTTTCTAGTTACCAGATTTATTAATTAAATCAGATTATATTCCTAGAACAAATCAAAAGTACTAATGAAGAATCAGTTATTTATGTAATACAGTAACACAAAAATAAATTAAAAAAAACCTTTACAAGCTACTGTTGGTAAAATATACCTTAATCTTTGATTTATAAATAACATTTTTAGGAAACAGACTGCAGACAACTTCTGTTTTGAAAGATGTTTCTTTTAACTAGTCAGGTTCCATTTTGACATTAAGCCACTACAATTCCTTTCTTCACGATATCAGTGGAGGTGTAAAGAAACTCCAAGCCACTTCAATCTTCTTCAAGCAATTTGCACCACTCTTCCAGCATAATTTTTAAATTTAACCCAGACATTTTGTCATGAAAGACTTTAATCAGGAAATACTGAACCTGGTGCTGATTTAAACACATGCTTTCAGTCCTCCTTGCCCTTTCCCATCCAGTCTTACCACTCCTGTTAACTAAATTATGTATTTAAATTTGATTTGTGCCTCTTCAATTCCATGAATTCTCAGAGCCTATTAGAAAATGGAAGTAAATAAGGGAGATAGGTAATATCAGAAAATCCATGAAAATATCTGTGAGGAAACACATGAAGAATCTGGGGAAAAAGCTCATGCTGTTCAGTACATATCCAAAGAAAGAAGCCACAGTTTACTGCAGTGTCAGATTTCTACCATGCAGATCACTTGCAGCAATTGGTGAGAAAATAAGAGATTCAGAGGTAAATAAAACAATATGGGATTGCATGTCTTCATTTTTCTCTTTGTAAAACTGGTTAATTTGTTATATGTTTATATAATAATATATATATAATGTGTAATGTTTATAATTCCAGTTGTACTTTCATATAGTTTCTAAGAAGAAAACCTGAGGGTCAAGCAGCTATAACGCATGGCAGTAAATCATTCTAAGAAGTTCTTACATGTAATTGTACCCTCAGAATTTTCCAACATTATCCATCCCTCACTTTTGTATTCCAACTGTTCTATCTCTACTTGGTGACCCTGCTGGAAAACAGGAAGGTTCATCTCGCCACTTTTTCTCCTTAGCAGATATGCTTATTTCAACTCTTATCTAAATTTGCATCAGAAGCGCTTCAGTAAAACCAAAGCTATATGACAGTTTTATAATTTTACAAAATACATTATTATAATACATTATTTTTGGGGGTTGTTTGCATTCCAAGTTGATTTTTTTGGCAGTTGTTTCTTTAATGGGATTCTAAAAAAAAGGATATGGATGAGTCTTGCAGTTTTGCAGTAACATGCTTCAGGACTAAAATAAAATACTGACCAAAACTGAGAAAGGATAGCAGAAAGGATAAATGATAACAAAAAAAGGAGAATCCAATGGAAATCAATGTTGTTTGGTTTAACTGGAACCATAAATGTTCATTTTCATGGAAAGATAATGCAAGAAAAAAGAAAGAGGGAAAATGTTTTCCCTTTTTTTCCACTTTATTCACATAGCTCTACCACAATTATAAGAAATAATTAAAACCTAATTGCTTCATGCAATGCCTAAATCTCAAAAGACCCAGTTTCTCGACACTGCCACAATTTCCTCATATAGTTGAATCTTCTTCCACTTGAGAAGGATTCACTGATTGTTTGCACTGCCATCTCAAGGATGTAAAATAGAATAAATAACTTTTTCATTGTTTATTTCAGTTACTGTCTTACCAAATACGCATTCGATGCCTAATTAAGAGCATAGTAAGTGGGCAGTGAGGAACAAATACAATCTTAGGAGCTAATTTATCTGGCACTTATTTCAGTGCTTCTTATAAAAATCTTGAGTGAATGTCACGGTTTAGAAACCACATATTTAAGAGCAGTTTCACCAGTTTAATAACTCTGTAAATTGTTTTTGTAAAAAAAAAAATATAATGACATATTATGTCATGAACCTATCTTGAAATACAGCTCCACAATGCTAGACCTCACCATGACAGGTTAATTATCAAAACATTCTAAGAGATTAAGAATTAGCCAGTTGTCCTTGGTGAACTGGCAAGACAAAATAAGTTTTATATATATCAGAATGCACTAATTAAAAAGCAGTGTTTCAGTATCATTTTAATGAGTGACAACAGACATTCCATTTTCTTTTTACATGACCTCTGTTTCATATAATTGTCAGTCTTAAAGAGAGTTAGGCAAACAAGAGATAAAGCAAATGGCTTCAACTTAAGCTTGCATATTTCTCCAAGCAAGAGGTAAAAAGTAGCTTGAATACTCAACTTATGCTTGATAATATTTAAGTATGGAGATCTTCCTACACTCATTTGTATCTTGGGTTAAGTAGTACATCTACAGCAAATTGACAACTAATTAAGAACTATCCTAATTTTTCACTTTATTGGCAATTTATCAATAATATTTTTTAAAAGAGAAAATACTAAACCTGTTAGATTGTAAGACTATATAAATTAGATATCTGTTTTACTAGAACTAATATCTGTTTTACTAGAACTAATTTCCATTTCACCAGTCACTAGCTATTTATCCAAAGCCCTGGGGTAAATATGAATCCTCAAAATAATTTCAGACATCCTTTATTTTACTTGCATGATTAGCAAAGTCAGTTTAGCCACATGAAGAGTTTGAAGCATATGATTTGTATCATGGGCCAAGCATACAGAAGAATTCCTGGAAAGTTTTATTGAATTTATGGATTTTTTAAAATTGAATTTACAGATCTTGATATGTCCTATATAATTCACTTCCACAGGCTTATTATTGCCCATGACTATTTTTCATCTAAAAGAGTGCTGAATCATGTAGTCTTTAACAGTTGTTTTATATATTTATGAGGTTCTGTGTAGGATGAGCTCTGCTGTTCATAGATGAATCATGACTTTCAGTTGAAGGTGGGCAGAGCCCATCTGTCTAACTAAGAGAAAGAAGTCTCTATGAGAGGAAGTGTTATTTCAGCTACATACCTTTCTTATTTGCCTAAGAAAAATAGTTTTAACCCTTAACTATTAGTCACTAAGACTATTTGCCACTACAGAATAAAGGAGATGACAAGAAAAATAATTGTTATTTCCAGTCTTAAAACTTTTTTTGGCATCAGTGTTACCAAATTCAACATGCTATAATTTAAGAAAAGAGGAGAAAAAAACCAAATCAAAACCAACTAAACATGACTTTCAGAGATTTTATAAAAAAAGCAAATTTGCAGGTAATCTTGAAAATTAATTAGTTAAAGACAAATTAGTCAATTCTTTGAAGACAGAAGAACTGAACTGCAACACAGAGGTTACACTTGGTATGTATCTTTAACCAAAACACAATGCTACTTTGTAGAACCTTTATCTTTTGAATCAAATATGCTATAAAAATTAATCTCCTGAGATCTTCAATGTCAGGGGCATTAATAAGCTTCCTGTGACTTCAAAGTCATTAGTTTTGGTTTGCACACACTGTCTGTTCCACTTTAAAAAGTAGTTCAATTAGTATGTACAGCAAAATAATCCACACATTCTATATTTCAAGAAACTACACTTCAGCCTTGGTCTTACCTGTCCCAAGAATCTGACTTTCCCGAAGTCCTAATGAGGTCATCAATCTCTCCTAAAATTTCTGTGCACAGCTGGGCTGAAGCAAAGAATGGCAAGTGAAAACAGCCACAAGGTTTGCTTCAGAAAAAAATCACACTTCAAATCCAAACAACTGGATCAGGGCAGGAACACCCCATGATGGCAGAAGGCAAAACTAAGTAGTGATCCTAGTCCAAAGAAAAATTCTGACATAAATAAATTACATTTAAAGTATTCCAAGGTCAAATAGTATGCAATAATCGTTGAATGGTTTGTGTTGGAAGGGACCTTACAGATCACTAGTTCCAACCTCCCCACCATGGGCAGGAACATGAAGACACATTATCCATAGAAATTGGTATCTAACATATATGTGTTTATGAACTCTCACATGTTTTTTAGGAGACTGGCAGTAAACACATTGCTGAAAAATACACTACTTTGCTCCTGAAGACAATCTATTACATAGACCAAATTTATCCGAAGTTCATGAAATACTGAGGCATGATATGAACTACCTATTACAGCTTCTCCCAAATGGGGAGCTCATTTAAAGACCGTATTCCTCAAGAAGAGGAAAAGACTGCCAAAACCCTGATATTGCTCCTGTGCAGCATCTGCATTAGTTAGAGTGCCCCATTTGCTCAGAATCAGTGGCAGGTAAAAATACAACATTCACGAAATTTGGACTCTGTTCTAGTCCTTTTTGAATGACTTGTAGAAGAAACATTACTCAGTGTTTTAAGAAAAGCTAGGCTCTGTGTTTCTGTATAAACTACAAACAGTCAGTATGTGTTTATATGCCTTCTGTCACGCAGTATAGAGACAGAATATACTAGTTTCACATAAAAGCCTTTGTGTCAAAGTATAAATGAGACAAATACAGTACCATTTATAACAGACACATTGACATCCTAGCTTTTAAGTAGACCACTTGAGTAAGAATTCTGTAACAAATATTTAGGAAATTATTACTCTGAGGCAGGCTAGAAGCACTTAATTTTCAAACAACATTATTTAAATTTTACTTAATTTTATTTCTCTATTTTTATTTTCTAAAAAAATGTATTTTTTACAGTGCTGGAAATGTAGAATAACAAAAAGATATTAATATCCTTGATGGTGAGTCTGTGTTGTATAAGAACTCATATGGACCTGACAGCAAAAACAGAGTATTCCTACTTTAAAATTCATTTTGAAGAAGTATATACATTGATGACTGAGCAGTACCTGACATATTTTTTATCTCAATCCTGCATAGGAAGCAGATAGATAATACATAGACATATAATACTAAAATTTCTCAAGGCATTTGCATTATCTTAACTTAGGAACTAATATTATAAAAATTGCTCTCATTATCTGTAATTGTAATCTAATGGAAACAAAGAAAATCACAGAAACTGGAAATAACCAAATACAACAAAATGTTATACGAAAGCAAACTAAGAAAGTATTGTATCATCAAGGTAAAATAAGAAAATCTACTTTAATGAAAGAAAACAAAGTGTAATAATGTTCTCCACAGCCAAGTATTCACAATTAGGAGCAAGAGATGACTATTAACTCTAAAAATTGGCAGACAAAGACCTTGAATAAGGTTAAAAATGTATTAAAACTAAATCTCAGTTTCTGCATTTCAAGGTTTCATGTAAAATAACTAGATCAGTCCACCTCACATGTCAAAAAACAAAATTTTCATCTGTACAATGTATGCAGTAGAATGACTATTTCTTCATTGCAGGAAGTAGAAGTAAAAGGATAAATTATCATAGGAAGACTGCCAGAGACCATATATTTTACTTAATTCTGATTTAACTCTAATTTCATATTCAGCTCAAAATACAATTATGCTGACTAATGACCTGTAACACAGCAGGTGAGTGAATAAATTGAAATAGTTCTAAGTTAGTTTTAAGTCAAAACTACCAAAACAATCTTTTAATGCCTACTGATGCTTGTATCATTCCAGGATAATGTATTTCCCTAGGACAGATCAGAAAAAAATCATACAATCTCTTCAGAAAGATCACTGCCAGTCACTAAAACATACTCCTTCAGTTGATTAAGTATGGCCTTCTTTTGACATGTAGGACAGTTATTTTATTTACCTGAACATAGTCTAGATCAATGCAATTACACTAAAAGTTAATGTTTTCTTACAGAAATCTTTCACCAGAATGTCATTCCAAAAACAGAGTGAAAAGTTAGCACTTTTATGTGCTGTGTCTAAAATTATCAGTGAGACTACATCTAAGAGAAATGCTCAGCAGGGTTTGGCACTGCTTCCATAATACTCCTTTAAGTTGCTATTGCATGCAAATAGTCCTTAAAACATTTTAAATTAATATTTATTTATACAGAGAACAACATTAGAACAGTCAAAAATTTGTATTTTGTATTCATTTATACCAAATCTCCAAAGTCAGATTCTGACTATGCCTATGTACATTTTAGGGGAACACATTTTAGCACAGCAGGCACAGAAATTAATTTACAAAAGAAAAGTACTGAAGTTTTAGCTGTATATGTTCCATATAATGATGTCCATCTTTTCAAAAGTTAAAAAAAAAGCAATTTCTATGGTGTGTATAGTGGTTTACATCTACTGAACATCATAAATTATTTAAATTTTCAAATAAAATTTCTCTGTCTCTTTTAGAAGTTAAAAATAGCTTAAAAGTTCACAGTATTAGGACTACATATATTAGTAATGCACACAGAATCAGTCTGAAAGGAAATCATGGTCTTCATGGTTTCTAGTTATACTTAATATTTTTCAGTGTTATTGTTAGTATTCACACTCAGAGTTGGAACTCGCTGTATTAAACTTAAGTCACATACTACACCCTAAACCTATATATTTCTAAAGCATTTTAAATAAAATCCATTAAAAAAAATTTCAGCATTGAAAAAAGGTTTTAATGAATTGGCTTGAAAACTCTAAGTATAGGAAATTCCTATCTAGTTTGGTATTAGAGAAGTAGTAGTAGTAGAATAAATTTAAATAGTAGAATCTAATAAATTTAGATTAAGTTAAAAATTATAATTGAATTTTAACAGAGAACTGATAGAGACGTCCATCATAACTGGAGAAATACATGCAAAATATGGGAGTTAGAGGTGGGGGTGGGTTTGATTTGGGGCAGAGAGGAAGGTGAGATTGGTGTTTTTTTCCTCAAAAAAATAGCAAAAAGACAGTGGAAATAATTTTGTGACAAAGAATATGAAAGAGAAGCAAAACTCAGCATCAAATTCTTCAACATTGATTAGAAAGTGCCTCCATAAAAATATAATGAAGATGTCCCAACTGTACAAGCAAATCATGCATTTTGAGCTTGCTTGCTTGCTTTTCTCTCTCTTTTCCTTTTTTTGTCTCTCTTNCTTCTCTTCTCTTCTCTTTTTTCTCTTTCTTTCTTTCTCTTTTTAATAGTCCTGCCCAAAGAACTTACAAGCTTCCCTGTAGAAATTTTCTGATGATGTTGAAAAACCACAATTTATTTAACGAGGTCTCCAGGCAAAACATAGATTCTGATCAGGCAACAGTTGAATAAAATTCAGCTGTAAAGGTTAATTAATACTGCAAAGAAGAGAGCAAACAGCTGTAATTTATAATAAAAATTGGGACATGCCTATTCTGTTTTTTAAGAGAGGGGATATGCCATTTGGTATATTCCAGTGAAACAAGAGACATTACCTACATTGTCTCTGAAATGAGAGACACACCTTCATAAATTAGAAGAGTCATCTGTGAGTTCTCATAGAAAAAAAATGTCTTTGCTAAAACAGCATGTCCTTATTAAACACATTAGCTGTCCAAACTTCCTTGTACTGCTAACAAAAACAAGGTTTAACTAATTTATTTGGCTAAAAGGGTCTCAAAAAAAGGTCATGAAATCTTTTGTGTATCTGGGCATGACTCTTGGAAATAAGGATCTCCAGCAGATCACATAATAGAACTGTAACATTTTTTTCTGTATTTTTATGCCCCTCTTTTTTACTATACACCTGTGTTTAATGCAAGCCTTTTGGTAGAGTGAGTCCATAACTGGTTTCATATCCTGTCAGATTAGAATAAAAAGAAAATTTCAAAATATTTTCATTGAATTATGGCAATCCTTTGGTTAGAAACAGGAGTTTTTCCTTATTTTTCCTGGATCTACAGAAAAAAAAAGAATGGCGAGAACAGCAGAACAAAACTGAAACAGCAGCATTGCAGTTTGATGTAAACTACTGACTTCCATTTATGCTGAAATGATTCAAAGCTATTCAGTTCTGCTTCCCTCAAGTAAACCATTCATTAATGCATATAGATTTAACTCTGTCTCCTCAAATATCTGAGGTTATGTGATTTGGAAATCACAGGCTATCTGTGATCATGTGCCAATAAATGGGCCTTAATATTTCACTGTGAGCCATAATTTAATTTTTAATTATCATCTTTTGACCTGGTGTCTTTCTTCCAGAGCAACCTATTGCATATGCTTGAATGTCTCAATTAGCAGTAGTAGTAGAACTTGTAATAGAGAAAGCACAGAAGTTAAGAGAACTGAGTACTTAATGAAAGATTTGCATGTACTTAACCAGCAGTCTACTCATTACTGGGCAGTCATGGAACAGCACAACATTAGGCCCATTGCCACAGGGATATCTGCTCTGCTGTGCAGTGCAGCAAGTCTAAGACTACACCAGGTATCGTTTCATTCATGCTAATAAAACTTGACAAATGAATTCTCAACTATTCAGTTGGTAGCATTATTTTCAGCGAAGCAGGATACTTGATGTTTCAATCAGCAGACAGTGAATTAATACCCCTGAGCTCTGCCAAGCAATGGTCCAAATACAGGGACAATGACTGCTGAAACCTCTGCTCCTTTTAAGCTGTGCCATTTTCTACCTCCTTCGCTTCTTGCTGTGCCTTGCAGACCATGGCACTGAGAAACAGAAAGACTATGAAGGAAACAGTAACAGCAGGAAAAACAATAAAAGATGTTGACACTGATAATTCAACTGACAAGATATGAAAAAGTGATTTAGGAAAAAAGTAACTGTAAACTAACAGGAAAACACTGAATAGTTTTTATATGATTATCTAAAATACTGTCTCACTAGAATCCAGAATAAATTTTCTCCCTTATAGGTCATTTTCTTTGCACAGATATTTAGTATAAAGTAGAGACTGAAGGACTGTAAAGAAGAATTGATACTGCATGTTATTACTTGTACAAAAATCTAGAATGGTCAGTAACACATTTGATCCTAATATGTAGAAACTATTCTAAGAATTTAATATGCTTAACCATTGTAAACCTTCAACATAGAGCATAAAAGTTTTCTAATACCTAGTATCTGTTCTAATGATATGGAAAGATAATCCAAAATCAACAAGTTTTATTTTTTGCTCTACAGAACTTAGGACACAACTCTTCTGTGTTCATCTTCCTTTTGACCTTTTTCTGGCCAGGTCAAAGACCTTCAACCTCTGCACTAAATTTTGTGAGATACTGATACGCCATTTTTCTGTTGAGAGCTCTAACAGCATTAATACACAGGGCTATTCACACATCTTGGAAAAAAAATTCCCCCACTGTTTCTCTTTCACTAAACTTCCTGTTACTTTTCAAACAGCTGTAGAAATGGAGTCTGTTTCTCCCAGAAGGCCACACATAGATAGCTGTTTTTTGTAGTGCATGATCCAGAAAATTCTTACACGTGTCCATTGATTCTTTAAGATTAGATACAAGATGTTTAAAATCTAGTTGTTAATCATGCTGGAAGGTATCTTTTTGTTTTATTAAATAATAAAGATTTTCCAATGCTCAGAATAAGTAGCATAGAAACAAATTTTAGGAATTAATGTATTATTTTGTTCTGTTGTAAGACCTTATGGATCTTGTGAAATAAAACCTTTGAACCAAAAGGGTAACTTTATTCATGTGATTTACTCTTTTTCTTTGAGGGTGGAGCACATAGTTAACTGCTTATTCACCTAATTTATTTTATCAGTGCTCCCATGTTCTTTATAATGATTCAGCTACATTGTCTGAAGTAGGTGAGCTTACTGAGCCAGAGGCAATGCTGACCAAGCAACACAGAAGTCAACTAATCACTTTGTAGAAAATAGTTAAAATTCAGAAACAGCTAAGTGCCAAAACCCAATAAAAAAGCTCTCTATGAAAGAAAGAAAACTATAGACTGAAAAAGTAGAAGGAGAAATTTAAACAGAGAATAATCAGTTATCCTTTGTCAAGATAGGTGTACTGACTTTGCCTGCAATAGAGTTAATTTTCTCTGTAGCAGCTCACAGGGTGTTTTGGATTTGTGACAAAAACAGTGTTGGTAACACACCCATGTTGCAGCTATTGCTAAAAAATATATAATGTCTGCACAACATCAAAGCCATTTCTGTTTCTCACACAGTCCCAAAAGCAAGTGGGACTGCGGATGCAAAGCACAAGCTGGGAGGAGACACAGCTGGGCTCAACTGACCCCCAAAGTATCCCATACCACACAGCATCATGCTCAATATAAGATAGGAAGAAGAAGGACCATTCAGACTTTCGGTATTTTTCTTCCCAAGTAAACACTACATGTGGTGGAGCCCAGCTTTCCCATAGAAGGCTCAACACCTGCCTGTCCATGGAAGCAGAGAGTTAATTCTTTGTTTTGCTTTGCTTGTGAGGGTGGCTTTGCTTCACCTAGTGACTAGTAACTATCCTGTCCTTAGAACACAGGTTTTTCCACTCTTACCTTCCTGATTCTCTCCCCAATCCCATCGGGGAAAAGTGAGTCAGCAGCTGTACGGGGCTTACTTGCTAACTGGCATTAAACCACAACAATATGAAAGAAAATACTTCTAACAAATCAAATTACATAAACTCATGATAAAATGATGTAACTAGAAACAACTTATCCTAACTGAATCAGAGAACAAGCCTTTTATTTTCAATAGTAAAAACATTTCATATTCAACAAAAATGGGGCTTTGTTATCTTATAAGCGATTACTACAGACCAGAGAGGGATGATGGTTCTCCTAGTGACCAAATGAAAGGGAACATAGATTTGAAAAAAAAAAAAAAAAACAGGTAAGAAGTAATCCTGATGGAACACCACTTCATGTAAAATGGAGTGCTATCACTGACAGAGAAGATGTAAAATCAACCTAGTGTACCTTGTAGTCTGTGACTGTTAGAGAGCAGTGTGAACATGGTAGAGAATCTATAAAGACGGAAGCATACGGAGGACTATGCCAGCAGATTTCAAGTAACTATGACTCTTTTCTAAGGAAACCTTGAAATGAAGACAAGCACAGACAGTGAATTAGGCACAGGCACCTTCCAACTCAAGTTATTCTTTGGTAGAACCAACCATCCATCATCAAGAACATACACATCAAAGGAATTGTAACAAGGACAAAATTACGGATGCACTAATCTTTGAAAAATAAATGCTCCTGAATCATAGACTCGTGGACAGAAGTCATTTTAGACTGGCTGTATACGGACATGGCTAGTAACCCATGTTCAGAACCCAAGTAAACTCTACGTAAGTAGATTTTTAAATGAGGAAATGAATCAATGGCTGTATACAAAACAAAGACATGAAATTGTTTTATCACAGTAATTGTTTAAGGACTGGCAAAGCAGCAGACTTCTGCCTGTAGGCACTGTGATTCAGAACTAGCAAAGAAGCTAAAGGTGTATAAAATCTATTGTAGCTAGAACTGGATGGGAGTATTTGTGGAGCTGTATCCACTAAATCAGTAGCAATAAGCCACAATTTCACTTCAAACAATGAATATGTAACTCTTCAAAATGTGACTTTCCTTATAGCTTTCACAGAAGCAATACATTCAAGTGAAGGAGTATGTTCCTCAGTATATTTCTGAAAAGTCCCTGCCTGGAAATGAGTGGATAATTTTAACAGTGGGTAAGGACAAGTAAGGAGGTAATGGTCTACAATCGGAGTACTGATTTTATACTAATGCCAGGAAAAAGGATGACCAACTTCCCAATTTTGTGTTCTTGCTAACTCTAAGGCAGCTACTTCCAAATGAATATACAGAGCATTTTATTTCCCTGCAAAAGAATGAATGCTGTACAAATTAAAACAACTACTACAAAGTGAGGCCCCTAAAAACACCCTAAATTGCCAATTTAAAGATTCTACTAAAACTACTGCTAATAGCACAATAATGAAGGGAGAATTACCACATATTGAGCAGAAATTGGAGCTGCATAGTGCACACGAGGTGAATCTCGTTTATAATTTAAGGCAATAATGAAATAGTAGAGTAGCAAACACAAAATTTTCTTTAATAACATCTTCAAGTTTATCCCACTCAATTAAATTTTTGATCAGACTTTTTAAAGAACTAATGCAGAACAGAACAGAGAACAAAATACAATCAGATTTTGTATCTTAATTTGCCTTGCTTTTTCACCCTGTAGGTTTAACTGTTGCAAGTCAAACCTTTAATTCTTGTCACATATATGCTGATATACCAAATTCTTGGCTTTCTGAATTTATTCCAGGACTTATTATAATAGCTGAAATAATATACTCCACCCATAAATAGTAACATGTTCAGAGGTGTGAATTTAATATGATAGAAAAATGAATGCTCTTTTTAAGATGTCCTTTATCTGCTGTCCAACTTGTGTATTTTTCCCATGTCACAAGCCACGTTTATCTGCAGAAACTTCAAGTACAGTAACTTATCTTCTGATGAAGAGGATCTGCACATTTACATATCCAGATTTATCTCTCAAAATCAGTCTGTGTGCAAAATTAGTCATGCAGCATATATGATTTAGCGACTTTTAAGTGGCTTAGACCACCCCCATAAGATTCAGTGACCCAAGAACAGATATACCCATGAGATGTTATGGTCATAACATGCAGCACTGATCTCATTGCCTCTTTTCAAACAGGTGAGCTACATAACTGTGCAAATTTCAAAGAATTCAAAGCAGCTATTCTTACTTTTAGCACCTGAGGCCCAAACCTGCTCACACAGAAAACTGGCAACTAACTATAGAAAATGTTTCAAATTAGTAATTTCATTTTCTCTCTACCAAAGGATCACCGTGTTACAGCAGTCTAAAAATCTTCAGCACAAAAAATGAATATCAGCATTCTTTAAGGAACAAGATATAAACAAATATATTCCTTAACAAAAAAAAAAAAAAAATTCCAAAGTCAACTGAAATAAATACTATATAAATAAAAAGTGCTCACAAAGCAGATTTCCTGACTGGTATCATTACCATCATACATTGCTATGTATAGCAAAATCTCCCAGTGCAAAATACTGTACATGAACACTGAGCCTTTAGAGTAACTGATCACTGAAGTCTCATTTATGCAGTGGGCAGTAGATTTTTGTTGCACGTTGAATCTCAGGAAACTTTTTCCTTGATTACTATTACATAATTTTCCCACAATTCTCCCCACTACCACCCACGCCCCCATTCTCTTGTATTGCTCTTGTTTTTAAATGCTCTGGACATTTTTACACATCCCTTACATAAAATAGGACAGACTTGAAGCAGAAAATAAAGCAAACCAGAAAAAAAACATACTGAACTACAACTATATTCCATCACAAGATACATTTGTTAGAATCCAGTTTTCAGTTGGGAGGTTCACTTTGGAGATAAAAAGAAAATATGTACTGACAATGTCAAAATTATTCTGCTTCCCTATTACTTCTCCTTTCAAAATCTGTTTATATTAATACATATTTTAATGACACATGAAAACATGAAGATGAAATAGAAGCAAAAGACAAAACATTTCGGATCAACTGTTATTGATTCATTTTTAGCTATCCCCTGGAAAATAACAAGTTGAAGAACAACAGATTTATCTGGAAGGAAACAAATTCTCTTAATTTAAAATCATACAACAGAAATATAGTTTTGGAGCATTACTGGATGGTGCAGCTGAATCTCAAAGCAAAGAGCATTATGTGTCCTAGAGCACACTCTTTCACTCAGTGCAAAGAAATTCATGTCTAGCAAGAAGCAGTAACAGATCTCACTTTCCAAATCTCTGTGCAAACTAGGATTTACACCTTTGAGTTTGTTTTGATGTCCTTTTCTTAAGGAAAGAAACCATGAAACATTTTGTCTAGAAGTCTTAAAAACAAACCCCAATGCCTTCCTCTTCCTCTGCATGCACCTTACTGCAAATTGTATTTCAGAATCCGGTCTTCAGCTTCATATTCCCAACATGAATTACAAAATAACGTAAGTGACTTTAATTGCAAAAATGAATGGCTGTCTATTTTTGATTATCAAACAACAAAAATGTGTCAGCTTATTTCAGAAGCCAGCACAGTGTATCTCCTCTCTCTATCATTTCCTTAATCTATACATATGGACAATAAAACATTGGTAAAGAAGGAAATTTATTTTAACTCACAAGTCAAAGTCTCACACATCTGGTTTTTAAACACTTACAAATTATTTTCTAATTCCTTTATTTTCTAAGACAGGTTTCCTCTGCTTTTTTGATTTTTTTTTAAACAGGTCATCTAGAGAAAACATTCATGTTATGTTCATTCACCATGGATTTTGGGTTTCCATTTAAATAACGCAGTTGAAATATTCAACTAAGAAATTAAAACTGAAACACTGAACATTTACATGCATAGTAATATGCAAAGGAAACAATTTCAAAATTAAGATACAATCTTCAACACCTTTCAGAAATAACAGATCACCTAATACCTGTGAAACTGTATGCTGTTCTTGGAAATGGTGTCTCTTGCAGCCAGTTACAAGTGAACTTACAGTTCATTTGCCTTCAAGAATCTGAGATTGTCTCCTCTCTCAACAGATAATGTACACTCACCATTAACTCTCTGTCAATGACTCCCACCTTGCATAGAGTGGAATAATCACACCATTCTCATTTGCTTCCCCTGGAAAAAAGCTTGAGGGCATCGTTTTATAATGATTCATTCATCTTTAATTGTGCAAATAAATCGTGGTACTACCTTGGTAACATCCAGTTATCTGATCTGCCACAAATCTAAGCAAAATCTATGGTCAGACCTTTCATCCTCTTCTCTCCAAAGGCTTTTCCTTCCCCCCTAGACTATCTTCTTTTCCACCTTTTCAACTTTGACATTTTCCACTAAATATGCTAGGCTTTCCAAGGTTGACTGCTCCATCACAGATGATAAAAAAGAATTAAAAATATTCTAAATTATAGTTGATTGTCTAAATACAGAAATTTTGACTTTCATCTATTGAAATTCTAAGTGGTGACAAATACTTACAATATTTCGGGGCTACTGGGGTTTTGGTGTTTTGGTTTTAATGAGTTTTTGTGTATTTTTTTTTCATATATATCAGGTCCACTCTAGATTTGCTGTCTGTACTGGAATATTGTCAATGTCTCTTACATGAATTATGGGAAGTAGAAACAGAAAATAGAAAAGAAAATCCAAAAATAACCACTGGAAACATAACAACAAAGCAAATATCATGAAAGCTTTACAAAGAAAAAGCATATAGCTCTAGACACACAGAACACCATTAGCAAATATCAGTTCTGAATGCTAAGTCCTTGCCCACAGATTTTATGGCTCCAAGATCATCTGTAGTTTGGTTTAAGTCAATCCAGTGTTGTAATGCTACATGAATGATACTGTACCTCATTTGCACATACAATGCTCATAATCAACAAGACCAAACACTTGGTCTACTTGCAAATGAAATCAATTAAAAAAAAAAACATTTATCTTTTTCATGCAGATCAATCCAGCTTGGGTTGATCAGAAAAGTATGCCCTGAGGACTATTTACAAGAAAAGTGGATTAGAGTATTTACTCTACACTGGGTGAATTCACCCAAGGTGAATGTGATCAGAGTGCATTTATCTGTCACTTTTAAACTTTCTCTTCTAATTTCTTGTGTTTTGAAAAAACAAAACTATTTAGTTGCTGAAAGTAGCAAGGTAACTCTAAGGAAATGGATCCTTACTACAAATCTGTGTATATTTGACAGCTAAGTAAAGCCTTTGAGATGTAGGACTGGTACTAAATCTCTCAGGAAAATCCTCTTACAAGAGAAATGTGTAAAGATTTTAGTTTTCTTTCTGGTCTCTGGAATAAGGAATCTTATTTCTGCCAATACAAATTACACAAATGAACGAACAAGGACAAGGAGGTAGGTCCCATATGGAGTGACAGGTCATATATTTCAGCACTCAAAGTCAAACAAAGAACACTTTTAAAAATTCAACTTAAAAGAAGGAAAATATTTTTGGCCCCCTTTTTCAGTAAGATTACTGGTCAAATACCTCTCTTGGAGGAAATGGCCTCAAGATGCCCCAGGCAAGGTTTAGATGGGATATTAGGAAAAATTTCTTTACTGAAAAGGTTTTGTGGACCAGGCTGCTCATGGAAGTGGTTGAGTCACCATCCTTGTAGGTATTTAAAAGCAGTGTAGATGTGGCACTTAGGGACCTGATTTAGTGATGGACTTGGCAGTGCTCAGGTAATGGCTGGACTCAATGACCTTAAGAGGTTTTTTCCCCAACACAAGATTCTATGTCTCTTCTACAGTGACATGTCAAAGTACTATACAGTTCCTAGCTTAAACATCCAACACTGAAAAGTCCTGGTATTCATCTCTGATATGACAACGTTTCTTCTTAGGATAGTTTATCGGCAGTCTTCAGGATCCAAATACCTATAAACCAGGTATTTATCTGCCTTCTATATACCTCAGACTCATGATTTGTGACTTAGAAACATCTGCACTCAAATATTGACAGTCCTTGTGACTTCTTCTTAACCTATCCATGCCAAAGAACCAGGAAACAGGTTGAAACAGCAGATTGCATTTAAAGAGGAGAAAAGAAGGTGACTGTGACAGAAAGGCTGCTGGGAGTAAGCTCTTCTATTAAGAATACTGTCCAGGCTATACCATGTGAAAGAAACCTGCAGGAATTTATCTTCAAATATCTGTCATTCTGATACAAGCCTGTTGGATCTGTCATGCAGAGTAAGAGCTTAAGAACAAAATGATCTACACACAAGTGTCGCTGATAATCTTTGATTGTCAACTTGAAGAGCCTGATTTGTCAAAATATGTCCATATTTACTGACTTTTCATAAATTCGACTACCTCCATTATTGATTTCAACTGCACTTATCTGGCAGCCACACCTCTTCCTCAGTACCCAGAATCTAATGATAACACTATTACTCAGCATCCCTTAAGTCATTTGAGTAATCCACCAGCATCACAGGGATGCTGCCTTAATGGCAAGGAGGAGATAAAAACCTATCCCTTCACCTGAATGTCATGTTGAAACTGCCTTTTGTATTTTAGTTCTTTCATTTCCAAGAGAAAATACTGATCAATTCTGGAACAGTCTTGAATGACTTTTGTGACTAATCCTAATCATTGATGACCTCCATTTGTAAAAAGTTTTGAGGAAATTTATATTTGTTTCCTGATGGTCTTATTAAAATCTACCTTAAGTGAAAGAAATATAATTTCAAAGTCTCTTTTTGAAGACAAAAGACAGTGTTTTATTTGAATAGTATTTAAGCAAAATGTTGGGGATGTTTTGGACACAAATTCAAAACCATCAGCTGAACTCAGCACAATCTGTATTTGGGGCATATAACTTTTTTTTTTGAGAAATTTTATTCACATAGAAGATAAAAGGCAGTGGCACATAATGTGTCGAGGAAACATATTTATATATGATTCTTACATAGGCTCCTTGGATACAACACCAGAAAGTGATTTCAAATCTACTGTTAGCTGTAAAATACAGATTTTGTATATCCTACTTGGTTTTGTCAGTTAGTTCTTACATTACCCTGACAGAGCAAATGAACATTGATCAAATGTCCACAATACCATACAGTTTTTCACTTTTAAGCCAATTTTTTTTTGCCTCATAGAAACCACAACATCATCACTTACATCAAAGTTCTAAACAAAGACAAATAATTTCCCACTAGGAATGTGTATGTTCCAGCCCCACACCTTTTTTTTTTTTTAATTTATTTTAACCTGAAACACATTTTGCTCCCCTGGGCAGAAGTAACAGTGACTCAGTCACTTTCATCAGACGGCATGCTTCTTACTGAATTGAAAACTGTACTGAAGAAAGAGAATAATCTTACTGGCATGACAGTTTTCAAACCAGTCCCGCTAGCAGAGATCTAGAGAAAGGAAAGGCATGTCTTTCAAAATCAGCATTTTGTGGTAACAAAAAGTTACAGTCTCCTGCTCAGCAACTGTATTGAAAAATAAAAATGTGAAGTAGTTCAAACAACACATTGGGGAAAAAATTGCTGTGAAACAAGAGGCTGAGCAGACATGCTTTCATTATGTTTACTAGCAATAAGAACCAGTTTTTAAATTTTGTTTTGTATTAGCCTTGCTTCTTATATGAGTACCAACATTCCTCCTGAAAAATAATAGCACTGTTACCTGAAAACAGACCCAAGAAAAGTTTGTAACCATGACATAATTTGTGTAACATCAGGACAAAAAGGAGTATCTCAAAGTAAAAAGTCTGGGGATTAAATGGAAACAAAAGACAAAAATGAAAATTCATCAGTGACCTAAAATTTGGAAAAGAGATGAAAAGCATGTGTAATGCCTTTTTTAATGACTGCACATTTTCTTAAGTTAAATGCTTCATGGCTTTTCCAGCAACAATATGAACAAGTTCTCATGTTAAATAAAAGCAGGAATGCTATTAAACAATTGAGTAAATCTTTAACTGGTTTACATAATCATTTTAATACAATAGTTTGTACCAGTTGAATGGCTGCAAAAGTCCAACTGAATTACAGTGGCATTTCAATACCTAGCCTGTTTAACTGTAGTAAAACAAAAACATGGCTGCATTACTTACAAAGTCCTTCTTAAAATTTTTGAGGAGAGGAGAAGGGAGGGGAGAAGAGAGGATGGGAGGGGAGGGCAGGATAGGAGGGGAGTAGAGGAGAACTAATTCAACCACTACTTGGAAACTTCAGCACTATTTATTTACTTCTATTTACATATTTATCTATCAATCTAACATATTGGTCTACCTCCTTCTGAGAGCTTCCTTTAACAATCATTACCCAATAGATATCTTTCAGTTAGGAGTCATTTGTGGGATTCTTTTTATTGTGCCTATTTAGAAAACCTGCAAAACTGTTTTTCCATCCAATATATCATTGTGACACTAATTGCTAAAAGGCAAATAACTAAAAGATAACCATTGTTATAACTGCTGTTCAATAAAATTTTTTATTTCATGTAAAGAATATCCATTTTTCTTTCTTAGTGACAGAAGCTGCAAAGAACTTGTTATGACAGCAGTAAAAAATTCTTCATGTTCCTAAAATAAAAATCAAACTTTTCCAAGACATCTTAAATTTCTTAGAGAATGTTCTCTATGAATATTTATACATGTGCTTGTTAAAAATTCTAAAGTTCTGTTGCACCACATTCAAGTAGTGCTTAAAGAAGGGGTAGATTATTCAGTAGAGTAATTAAGATAATGTGCTCTTATTTTACTTTAAAAGAGAAAGAAAATCCCACCGTACTCAGAGCCCTCTTTACTTATTTTGTTGTCATACAATCTGTAAGTGTTGAGTTTACATACCCAATATTCCACAGTTGCTTTATACTAGTTAATTTAGGGAAGACCCACAGATAGATAATCTGGTGAAATCTGGCTGCTCCCTTGGAAGAATATTTTTTTCCTAAAATATCTGTAGAGAGGCATCTTTGGTCTGATTTTTATGTGGTTTCTGAGGTGTTTGAGACCATATGTTTGGTCCTGGGGAAGAACTGTACTGTTATCGCTTCCTGTTTAAAAAATACTCAGAAAAAGCAACAATCCCAGACAGGTACACTGTAGCACAGGCCTTTTCATAAATGGGTACTGTAAATACTCCTCCTCTCAAATTTACTGTCAAGACTATTGCTGATCCTACTGATTTTACTGTCAAAGATTCAGCATTGACAAAGCATCTGTAGAGATGAATTCACTAAATCATTACTACAAGAAAAAAGCCACCATGTTGTACAGCACAAAACCAATGTGCTTATTCAACCCAATTTAGACTACTCATTTGAGACAATTCAGTTAAGCCCCTGAGACTTATACAAAGCACGGCTTCATTAGATGGACTAACTCGTGATATTGTAAGCATGAATTAATCACGTTTGAAATTCTATTGTGAAATGTACTAAGTACAACCTACTGCAAAACTCATTCGATATCTCTAAGAATTCTTCAAGTGTTCTTGTAGTGTACAAAGTGATATTCCATTTCATATAATTCACCATTAGAAGCATTTATATTTAGCATTTATAAAAAAGCTGCAGTGTTTTCTATAGCTTCTTAATATGTTCAAGTCTATAAAGCATTAACTGCCCCTGGCAACTTAAAAGATTTGGTAAGTGCATTTGTAAAGTTATCTAGCTGTAATCACTGTACATACAAAACCGTAAAATATTTTTAGATTGACTGCAGTCATGGGGTGCAGTGTAGCAGAATGCTCTGCCTCAGTAGGAGTAAAAGGTAAAACAGTTCACACTTTACCCTATTTTGCAAAAATTATCAGTGGTGGACAGAGGAAGGAGAGTCACACTGCTTTTAGTAATGAAGGATGCTGACACCGTACTGACTCTTCAATCTCAAAGCCAAATATTATGAGGATGGGAAGAACAATGTCTTTCCTGAAGGAAACTGGCACCAGTAAAGATGTGGCAAAATTTCTGATAAGAGAACAAACTAGTGATAGCAGTTGATAAGCAGATGATTTATGTAAAGCTGCTGAGCTGACACAGCTAGCCTGGAGATATGACTGGCAGTCAAGCACTTTATACTATAGAAGCCTCACCCAGCTTTTTAATGGCAGAATCTTCTAATACACATCCCCTTTTTGGGGTTTGTGTGGAGATTCCTTCCTTGAGTCGGGACACTCCTGAAGGTTACTCCTCAACGCTGAGTGAAAAAGATTTACCCATGTCATTGGTATGGTATGGGTGAGTAAAGTCAATCTGTACTTATTTATTTTGATAGTTTTAATATTATTGCTTCAATACTGTGTCAAAAAAATTGCACTATAACAGCAGCTATGACTACCTATATTCTGTAGTTAAACATTCTGAATTCTTTTAGTCTAATCATTAACATGATTGTCATCTATTTAAATAAATTAATTATTTTATCCTTATATTTGGATTGCCACCTTTATCCCACAAAGGACAAAGTCATATAAAGGCTCAGTTGCACCTATCCTTTAGACCTAAACTATTGACCAAGTCTGTACTAGGATTGGATCCAGATGCATTTAGATGCCTCTCTCTGTTGAGAAAGGAAAGTGGTCCTTTCTGAACCTCATGCCTCAACGGCAGGGTCTCTATGATAAATCTTGTTTGAAGTTTCCTTTCTGCTCACAACACCTATAAAGGAGCTTTTGTATACATACATATATATATATATAATATTCAAAGAAAATCAATATTTTATATATAAATACATTCTACTCTCATAAATAGCCCCAAATTATTGCTTGCTACTTGCTCTTTAAAGTAATGGTTTCTTAACTGTGTATATGTTCAGAAGTGAAACAGAGCTTTTTTTTTAATTTTTAAATCCTAATACCAACAATGAAACCAAGTGGCCAATTTTCAGTAACTTTGAAATGAAAATTAAGAAATATCTGAAACTTCCAAAATCTTCTAAGACGTTGTAAATAAAACCCCACTGAGTATTTTCTAAGTACCTGGATAACTACTTCATCAAAGAACAACTGAGAGGTCATTTTTAAAAAAAAAAAAAAAAGTTTTCTGTGCTTTTATTGTTGAGTTTTGTTTTCCCCCAATTCTTACTAAAAGAGGACCCTTATCATTAAGTTTTCTACAAGGAAATGAAGATAGAAATGCGGCAGCCTCATTCTCCTGCCATGCAGAGTATAAAATGTGTGTCTGGTTTTTCATAGCTATAACAGAAAGCAAGGCAGTGAGGAGAGTAGGGGGAGAAGATTTTAGTTTGACTTGAGTCAAGTAAGACAGAACAGCCTTAGGCATAGCAATGTGTTACTAAAATCACTTTCCTAGCAGTATAACAAAGTGACTCATTTTACGACATTTCTGTTGTTACAGTGCAGTCTATATGACATTTCTTGTATAATTCAGTCACACTTTATTCAGTCTCTCTTAAGATATTCACCAATTCAGTGAACTGTACTCAGAAATTAATATAAGATTAGGTTCAGATTCCAACTACTGGTGAGATGGACCCGTAAACAGGACTGCTTACTCAGGTGCTGGTGAAGAGATGGTTTCCCAACTAAAATGCTGGCAAAGTCCACAAATGTCATTCTTTAAAACAAAACAGCAAACTTGGAAATCAGACACAAGCATATTGATATAAAAACCAGCAGGTGACAGAAATCAGTAAGTATTCCTGTAGTGATATGCCTATATCAAACACTTGGTTGCAGTATGGAGATGTCAACAACAGTCTCATTATCTAGGGCAAATAATTCTTCGGCCTGGATTTTTCCAATTCAAAGCTAGCATCACTACTGCCTCACCCTGCATTCTACTTTAATCCAAGAATGCTAATTAAAAATCATTTGTAATCTGACACCCTCTTGAACAGGTACTACCATGCCAGTACTGAACTCAGGCCTCCAGAATCTTCACATCATAAATTATGGATTATGAAATAAACTAGATTTCATGGATTTCTTTGGCATCCCTTCATGAAGTTCCAAAATTAGTAATAGATAACTTCTGCAAAATTTATTTTCATCTCGCTCTCTCTAAGGCAAATGACCATCAACAAAACCAAATGTGCAGATTATTTAAAATTGTAATTTCACAAGAGAAGCCAGATTAAGTAAATGCATAATGAAATTTGTCTTCGTTTATGGAAGTAATTTAAGAAAAAATAATTTAATTTTTAATTTTAATTTAACTGTTGAAAAGCAATTAATGCAATAACTTTAACATCTTCTGTCAAAGTATCTATATTTTGTCTTTCAAAAATATTTTCTGAAAGTATCAAGCTAACTACTGTTGCCTTTTTGCGAATGCATTTTTGAAAGGATAGCCACTACATTTTAAGCACTTAAAATTACCAAGTTGAAAAGAGCCTTTCATTTAAAGCTTCACAATCATTATGCTACACGGTATGAACACATGGGACTGTAAATTTAATTTTCATCAAAAGCTAGACTAGTAAATCCTGTCTCTAGAAATAGACCCCAAAATCACATGCACAGGTCCAACTACCATCATATTTCCAAAGAGTAGAATTCTTTGCAAATGACAAGCTCAAAAATTAGTGTCTGACTCTTTAATCATTCAAAATTAGACAACAGAGAATGCCTACTGGCTGTCATTACTGACAGTATTGGCACCTACTCTTGAAAGAATCCCACAGTGAGTTTGATATTAAGAGAATCTCAGTCAACTTCTGGTTAAAAAATGCCTTGCAGTTCTTCCAGCCAGAACTGAAAACACTCCTGAGACAGCTTTACTGGAGATCAAAAGAAGTTCCATTTATATGCAGCCATTAGACATGGGTACTCTTTTATGCTGTTCTTCAAATAATTAAGGAACCACAGAGGCCTGGAGCCCCAGTGTGCCAGAGTGACATAATAACAAAACAACAAAATCCAGGAGTAAAACAGACGAAGGCATAAAGACTTTCAAAGCACTACCCTCTACAGAAGTCCTACAAAACTTGTTACCACATCATATTTAACTTTAGTAACAGATTCAGTGATGGTACCCTGAACTTTGAAAAGGTGCCAAACACAAACAACAGCTCCTGCTTCCTTTTTTTTTGACAGGGTGCTGCTGCTGATGGTTTTAGGTCTGCCAGGACCTTTAATTTTGTAGTTGCTATCTAGTAACAGTGTTGTTGCAGTGATGATGTCCTAAGTACATTTTTGACCTGGGGGTAGAGTTGTTAGAGCAGTCTATTCACAGAAGTGTGTTGAATTAATAGCATCAGCCATACACTGTGCTAGCACTCCAGTGACAGAAAGGATTAAGTTGTCTCCCACCTTCTTGTTCCTTATGCACTTGGCTGAAGACTGCATTGACTGCATTGACAGCTGAGCAATTGAAGATTAGAAAAGCTAGAATTGCCAGCTAGCAAGTTCAGGATTATGCAACCACTTTCCTGCCAAGAAGTAAAAGATACACTTAACATGCTGATTTACAACTGGAGAAGATACCAACAACACAGAAATTGAAGAGAATACTCATTGTGGCTTTGCCCTGACATTTACTATTTTTACTAGTCCTGGAACAGAGATTATCAAACAACATGTTTCTCCTCATGCCAAACACTTAACCAAAACATCATGTTCAGGGATTTAATCTTCCTGAAAAATTAATTTATTCAATTTTTGTTGCCATTTGCCACAAAACCCAGATAAATAATACCACAAAACCAGTAACAATTCATTATGCCATATAACAAAGAACAGAATTATTATTTTAAGAAAAGGAAAATGTAACTTCTTAAAAAAACCATAGAGCAGTGCCATCTAGTGATAGCCACCATAAATAAAAAAACTTTGCATTAATATGTGATGCAAATAGAGTATTATCAATCACTGAGCTTGATTCTTTTCTCAGGCAAAACATTTGTGGAACAAGCTGCAAGGGTAGTAATGAGTTATATCAGAGGCCATGCACTTACCACTTCAAGAGAGCTCAGCATTTGCATTTCAAAGTAAAAATGCTACTGGTAGCAGATTCACAGGAAGCATCTACCATCACCCCTCACTATACAGTGTTAGGAAAGGAGTTTATATTTTCAGTGCTCTACAAATAACACAGAATAAGTATTAGTGAGCAGTATCTCTCTTGTTACCTTTGAAGGCTGTGCTGGTAATTATTAACTGGAATAAACCTACATGCGAAACAGAAAACTACATAGTTCATACACAGGTCTAAATTATTTTCCTAACAGTGGCAGAAAATTGTTCACTTATTGCATTCAAAGTGAACCCTGACAATAAATATTCTTAAATATTGGATAGCTTGTATAAAAATGTAAGAATCCAAGCACAGGAGATAATGCAAAAAAGCAGAAATACTGATTCTTTTTCGGTTTGTGGAATATTTCATTATTAGCATCTGCTCCTAAAGAATTCTTGGTGTGCTTTCTCGCAACAACTATAAATCACTGAAATATTATTTTGGAACTCAGATTTAAAATTTGCATAAAAATGTATGCAAAAATATGCACAAAACTTATTTTAAATGGACATCAGTTTGTCTTATAAGAATAACAGGTCATTTCTGCCTGTGTGAACATAGAATGGTAGAGTAGAAGTTTCAAAAGAACTTGAAGCTATGCTGTATCTGCTCACTGTTAATTTCAGAGAGCCTTAGTAGTCTAAATCCTTCTGGTGAGGTTAAAATGTAATTGCTTTAATTCAGATCAACAGAAAGGACCGCACTATTTTGTATATATTACAGTATTACTTTCTACAGTTTTCTGCTTGCTTCAGAAAGACTGTACAAACAGTAAATTAAAAGTTTTGTTAGATGTGTAGCCTATATGAAACAGAATGTACTGGTAACTTTTCATGAGCCCAAAGCCATTACCTAATTTTCAGAGTTATTCACAATTTCAAACCAGAGATATGATCATATTGCCTTCAAATAAAATGTTACAGCAGAACATGTTCTATTTTGACAGCTGCTGAAGAAAGCATATCCATGATATACTCCAAATTGACTTTGCATGTCTGACACCACATTTGAAGAGATTTAAGAATTTCTAGCTATGTCGGCTTTCTGTATCTGTTTGTTCTCTTTTCTACCTCTGTGCTGTTTCAAGGACATGTCCAGAGTGAAAGTACTTGAAGACAACAGTAATGATATATCTTTCAATCAAAAGTAGAAAATTTTAAAAATACACCAGTTATCTGCATTTCCTCCTCCCTACCATTCTGGCACAGTGTTTTTTCATGTGTCCAGAAAGCATACAAAATATTACTAGTACCAAGAGAAACACCATACAGTTAGGATGGATATAATTAAAGCAGAAATATGAGTTTATTATACTCATTTAGTGTCCTTCCATATATCAATAACACTGTGCTAGCATGTGAATAAAATAAAACTGTGACCTTGATTACATATTTAAGTGTAAATTCCAGCAGCCATGGACATGATACAGATTCCTCATACAGAACTTCTACAATTATGAAGATTGATTCTTTTATATGAAACATCTCCTTACTTCCAGTAAAACTCCATTTTCTAGCTAAACAGTGTCTCTGAACTGCAAACTCAGCAATAGCTTCATTGCTTTATAAAAGGAATCAGTGAAAAAAGCCATTATCTTTAGATGCACCAAATATTCAGTACTGTTACCCTAACTGAATGAGCAATGAACAGTTTGAGGCTGGCAGCTGCTAAATCTTACCATAATGTCTTTTCTGCAACTGTCACCTGACATATATTCAAATGAAACAGAAAACCCCAAATACCTATAACAAGCTGCTTTAAAGTAAAATCAAGCAATATTAAGCAGAAGTAAAAACTCAAATTTGGTTGTTGTAGAATTTAATATCAAGATGGTGTATTGCTAAAACACACCACATGATTATAACCAGATGTTGATCTCAGTATTTGAAGGCTAGTCCCTACCCACATTTCAAAGTAACATCTGAACTGTTTTCAAGCAAGACTATGAGGAATAGAATGTACTGGTCAAACAGCCATGTAAATCAGTTTGGGTAGTGGTGCAGTAACCAATGGAGCAACAATTAAATTGATGGCTCCTACGGTCTGGTACCCTTCCTTTTGAGCAATGTAAATTACTTCAGCTGAACAGTTAAAGCCTCAGAGGAAAAGAAAAACCTCCCGAACACAGGGAAGCAATTGTGTAACATGAGGTAATGCAAAGGATTTTTTATGATATTCAGAGCATACACTCTTTTTTTTTTTTTTTAATCTTGTTTTGTTCATCCATTGCTGTTAATAAAAACTTTGCCTGGATATAATACCTCTATAGTTTTGGGGAAAAAAATCCTGAAATTCCTACTTCAATACTGTTTGGTTAATAGATTATTAATTTTAAAACAGTTAGTAAATGAAATTTCTTTGCCCATCACATGGCTTTTTTTTCTAATGGAAAAAAACCCAGAAACTAAAATATTTATTATTAAATACCCTCATCATATCTCTAGCTTTTCTGTTTCAAAGCTTTACCATGTTAATCTTAATGTATATGTAGGATTTTAATTATCTACACATGACAGGGATTTTTTCTTTTTTACCTTTGTCTGTTTTCAAAACTACAAAAACTGTTCACAAAAGGAAAGTCCAAAATAATTACTGAATAGATCTAAGCAAGGTTTTCATATCATCCTTAAAAATTTTTTGTTTTAATGTACAAACCTTTTTAACTTGTCTTTCCACGGTAATTGTTTGACAGGAGGAATTTGATGAGTTATTTTGCAGTCCCCAATGCATAACACTGCTCATTACTTAATTACTTCTATGTCAAAGTAGAAATTATATCTATTTCTTACAAGAAGTAGTTTTTTCAAAGTCCCAAATGATGCCTATGCTGAAAACTCTATCCCCAAAAGAATAGAAAAGACCTAATGGCTCAACACAACTTCCATTTGCAGAATATGGTCTCAGAAAAACAGAGAAGTGTTTGCTGTAAAGAATAAAAAAGCCAAATTATTTACAATCTTTTTCCTTTCTTAAGAACATGCATGCAATTTTGTTCCTTTAATCAAGCATTTTATAAAAATATATGAAGAGCTTGAAGAAATATGTTATCAGTAAGAAAAGTGTTTTATAGCAAGAATGCAACTGTGCATTCACTTTAAGCCATGCTGGCAGTGAGAATGAAGCTGGACAGGACTGTTTTCACAGCAGATTTGTATACTTGTCTCCTTAAAGTGGGCAGCAGTCATATCCTCCTGATATGTTCATCTAGATGTTTTGGGATGTTGACTTCACTTATTTTTCTCAATTACTTCCTCGGGGTTTGACTACTACTTAGTAATTCCTGACATAATTTTTCTTCCTAATAGTTGGCTACCTGCCAGGTCAGACATACCATTTAAAAATAAATTATAGATTCAGAAGTCACTCAGATGCTCAGCTATGCATTTCCTTCAGAAATCTAGGAAACAAGCTATTGCAAGCTTATGATTTACTGCAGTTTAATTCCTACAATTGTTCCACTGCCTTTTATCTTGATACGTCTTTTCACTACCTTTGTAATAACTCTAAGATAATTATTTCCTCCTTGTTGTCTATGGAGACAACAGAAACAAGATTTTCTTGGGCTTTAAGCTTATGTGAATCTACTTATCTACTTTATAACCTATTCTAGCAAACTCAATCCATTCCCAATTGGAATGAATTCTTGTTTGCACTAGGGTCTGTTTATGTTGTGAGCAAAGAGAAATTTTATCTCAAATTAAACTGATCCTTTCACTTTTTGAAGTCTTTCACTATCCAGACTGCAAGAAATGAATATATTCTGTTTTCACACATTGCCTGTAGCCCAAAGAGCTTCTTTTCCATTTCAAAGTGTGCCCGTTTACACCAGGAAAGGGACATTCAAAAGCTGGCATGAGACAGGTATTTTCTCAATAGATTTGGTTGGTCTCACCCAGTAGTCCAAAAAAAAAAAAAAATAACCAAGAAAAACAATGAAAAGGAGTATAAAGATATATAAAGATATATACTAATTTAGAATTCGGCATATTCTTCCAGACTACCCCATGTACTGATATAAATACAACCTATTTCACAATAGCTCCTCCCCACATACATTATAACACTAAATTTTTCTTGGCTTTCAAATCAAAAACCTATTCCTGCTACTAATGGTCACTTTCTATTTCATAGAATGGTAAGTCTCATCTTTTCTTCTGTATAATTGTCCTGGTTTTGATAGTTACATACAGCACTGGAGGCACTCAGAGGAACATCTAAAGCAAGTCTTGTACTCAAATGTGGCCATCGAAGACGAGTGGTTTTCTGAATCTTAACACTTTCTAACACCCATGACAGGAACAGCAACACAGTCTCTTCTTCCAGGACAATTATTGCTATGCCTGGAAAATTGAATCACAGTGTTTAAGCGTAAGTGTAGTTGGTTACTTTTGAAAACAGCCAGGAACATTAATGTTGAGAGGCCACAGTCTTGTCTGGCTCTCTCATTCCCAGTCATACACCCCCATTCCAGCTTCAGTCTTCCCTATTCCTTTCCACTTCAGAAACAAGAGATTTTGTCATAAGCAACCACGAACTCTACCTCCTCTTTAGTGGGGCTGGACTCTGTTATCTATCCCAACTAACGTTCTGCAGAGTTGTAAAATCTCACAATCTTGAAATGTCTCCCTCCTTTTTTCCTCCAGGGCCTACAGGGAAGCAGAATTTCTTCTTCCTAAGGAGCTTGTTTCTCTTCTTGTGTCTCTCTTGAGGTTATCTGCAGTCTCTGTAACCATAATAAAACATTGTTTGGTCTTTGTATGGGTCCTTCCCACACATGTTACCTGCCTGCATAACTGGTGTATTCCAGAGGTGGTGGAGTGATGGTGATGATTTCAATTGATTTTGGTACATGTTGACCTAAAAAAGGTGTAGGTCAGCCATGGGAAAATATCAGTGCTGAGGCTTATGTGTGCTGTGAATGGGAATCTACTTGATGACTTGTCACAGAGGAACATAAATCCTTCTGCTTTAAAGGAAAAAAAATCCTGAAAATGCCAAACTGAGCTTTTCCTCAAAAAATCCCCTCTTATGAAACTCTTTAACAGCTACTGCTATTCCACAAATACTTCACCAAAACACAAGTTGAAATGCAGTTCATGAATTGCAGCAATCAAGAGATAAATACCATTTGAAGAAAACTTTATGTTTTCTCAGAAACAAGATAACCTGAAGGAAATAATAGGAGGAAAGGGTAATCTGCAAGCTGGAAAGTGAACAGAGGATGACAGCCTAAGTAGATGTCCTGTTCTAAGGCCAGCCAATTTGGTTTCTCTAGGGATGTGATTCCCCATATTACACTCCTAGTTACACGAAAAACTCCAGAGAGAGGAGTCCAGGAAGTCCCACTCTCCCCTTAGAGATGGAGCTCTGCATTTGTACAGCTCAGACAGCCTTTGGCCTGCCTCAGTAAATGCCACCCCATGGCTCTTATAAGTATTCAACACTGAAGATTAGTGGACTTAACATTATTGGGGGCTGGGGAATGGGGAGAAGTACGGGGTGAAGAGTGCTATTAAGTTCCTATAATCTTAACTAATGACCACTGGTTGCTTCTAGGCATTAAACATGAATATCAGAACAAATGCAATTCTCTAAAGTATAACTTCAAATATAAAAAAGTAAGACTTAAGATATCTTACCTATAGTTTTACAGGATACATCTGACTTTTTTTTACCATTTAAAAGAATCTCTCTTCACCTGAAGAAAAATGGCTTTAAGAAGCCATGCAAATTTTTATTAAAAAAAAAAAAAGTAGAAATAGAATATGTGTTTATTAAAAGTTATAAAATGTTAATCATAGTTACTGTTGTATAAATACTAGCTAAACAAAAACAAAAAAAAAAAAATAGAATGGTAGAATAATTATTCTTCCTTATTCTGTCCAAAGGGCAGGCATTTTGCAGTTAATTCAAAAAACTCTACAGTAAATAGACAAATACATCTGCTGAAGATGATTCTGTTTACTCCATTCAAAGAAATTATAGTTTATTTCCAATGATGAAAAAAGTTTGCAAATACTCTACTCTTTTTTTTTCTTTCATTGCAACTTTAATTTTGAGATTGACAGCTAATAAGTTTTGTCACTTTGTTTGTCCAACTAAAAATTTTCTCCATTTTCTTTCTTTTTAGGAAATGTAATAGGATCATTAGATGGAAATCCACATATCCATTTCCTTCAGACACATCTAGTCTTTTGAATCACCTACTTTGGCTATGCCATTTAAAAAACACCAGGTCAGGCATGATTTTGGTGTTTCCTTTCAACCCTTGCCTATTATGAAAGGAATAAGAAAAATATTAGCAGAACTGCTAACCAAAAGTAAAAGGCAGTTTAAAATATGTCCACCTTCAAAAAAATATTAATTTCAATGCACCCTTACTTCTTTTTGCATGTAATTAGGAGTATTTCTAGAGGATGGGTTAAATGGTGCACTAATTCCACCTCACAGACAAAATGTTCACTCAATATCCACACTGACCTAACAGGACTTTTATAATAGTAATCAAGCTGAAAACACTAACATATCGATATATAAAAAGACTTGCCTACAATCTGCTGATACAAATATCTACTTCCAGTTTCAAAGTGAATGAGAAATTAGACTTCAATCAAATAACAGCTCTGATCAGTATGTGTCTAAATAATCTCCTGAACTACTGCTTCATAGTATAGCCGCTGAGAGAAAAAAAAGTCACAAGATTTGCACTTTATCAACAGAAAATGGGCCACCAAAATGTCATTATACAACAATGATGACAGTTTATCTTCTGTGTTTCCTTCCTCCACAGATTTTCATCATTGAGAAATGAAATTGTCCCCAGGAATCAAAAGGCTTAGGAGATGGCAAGCAGCTCAAATATGAATTCTATTCAGCATATCTCATGGGAATAATATTGATATCTCAGCACAGAAAACATTGATTGGTATATTTCATATCTTGAGGACTAATGTCTATAAATTTCAAATATTTCAATTCCAATCTTTACAGAGGTATCTCATTTATTTGAATGTTTTCCAAGGTAACAGAGAGGCCACATTCTCCAGGAAAGAAGAAAAATCTTGATTTTATACTTTCAAATTAGGTGGAAAAAAAAAAGTATCTGTCTGAAAATACATGAGCAGAAAACATTTTGGAAACTAAACAGTTAAACTAGTCACTGTACTAATTAGAAATGAGCAATAATTTATAAAGATTCATAATTAGAGACAGCTTAGCCAAATCAGCCTTATGACAGAGGCATGTCAATCAGTGACTAATTAGAAATAGAATTTTCTTAGATTTCCTGAATATCTGTACAAAAAATGAAGAGAAAGCACAGAGAATTAGAATGTACTCAGCATACTGTATTATAGTACTAGTAGCCAAATAAGCTCATTTGCAATAGGAGAATGCAGCAATACACATACCTAGTATCATACAAATTTACCAAAATTGATCCATTTATCCCTCCACTTGTCCATCATCTGGATTTTTAATTACCAGCAACAGCTATAAGGAAATCCACCTTCTCACCAGGGACAAGCCAAAGAACCAACAGACAGCTACATACAGACCCTTCAGAACTCCTTAACCTTTTTTCCCCCGCTTTATTCACGAGGGTTTAGACAGTCAAAAGGTACACAAACAAAAAGCCAAAACCTCTAAAAACAGGCAGCTATCATATCAGCATGACTTAGAAAAATCACCACAGGAATCCTCCTAGAATCCTTATCAATATCCTCTCCAATAACCACACCCACCTTGTGTTTATGTTATTTGAAGGGTCTTAATACAAGATATGAAAAAGGCACTAACATAGACTTACATTGCTAAACAGGGCACAGAGGCACTAATATCCCAATCTTCAGACCTCCTTAACTGTCTGTATTGGAGATAAATGATACAGCTTCAGAACTACAAAGGGCAACTTACTTTGGTCTTTTTTCTTAACTGCAGGATACCCAAATCCTGGTATTAGTTCACAGTGGCATGCCAACCTAGTATTAATCACAGTACTTGTGGACAGCTGCTTAACCTAACAAGCTTCTCTAATACTTTGTATTTTTTCACCTCTTGCTGCTACTATGCAGGATAACATTTCCTCCTAGAGCCCTTTCACAGAATGTCTGGATTCTAGAACAGTAACAAAAGATCTGATACCTGTTATACTACCAAACCACACTGTTTCTGTGTAGCCGATCACACCTTGTGCTGTTCCGTCTATGTAGGTACTATTCCTACTCTCTGAAGAGGGAATTCAGAGCAGTAAAAACAGTTTTCAGGGATATTCTGTTTACCTAAAAGGAATAGTATCGCTGTTCTGATGCACAAATATTAGCTACTGTCAAAATCACTACTTTTCAAGAAAAATAAGGAGATGGCACAGTAGCTGAGGAGTCAATCATTATAAGTGATGATCTGAAGAAAAAATCCCAAATCCCATTTTGACTGGAATATTGCACATATATACACATAGTAGGAGTAGGAACATAACTGACGTTAGTGCACTCTTCTGTGTGGCCCATTATGTAGCAAAGTAGACCACACAGCAGCTCCAACTCAACTGTGAAACACTTCCTGGAAAGGGTGTAGCCTCTAATGGAGCTGCTGGTGCCTTGATTGCATGCAGAAGGAACAGAGACCATCTCTTTTAATTTTGGGCTTTTAACTGGAAGGTAGAAGCTCAGGAAAGCATATCCTTTTTTTCTACCTCCTAGAGGATTTTTTTTTTTCCATGTGGAGGCAGCTGTTGTAGTTCTGAATGATAAGTTAAAGGTTATATAATTATTTTAGGGCATATACATTGGTGTGAGGTGAAATCTTACATGTACTTTACATTGTAGATCTCTCAATTCCAGATGTGTCACTGTAAAAAGTGGGGTAAAGCTTCAGAACTATTGTGTTCATGCTTTACAGGTTATGGCTTACCTCCATGAATGCCACGCAAACTAATTTTCACTTCCATTCCCTTAGTGCTACAGTTTTGACTGAAATAAAGACTGCATGGCTCATTTTCATGACAAAGGCACAGAAAAGCTGTGTGCTTCTTTCTGCCCCCACCACCACCACCCAGCACTTGGCAAGCAATGCAAGTTCACATATGATTTATTTCTGAAGCATTCAGCGTTCAGACGTTTTCCTTTATGTATGAGAGGTTTTTCTTTTTAAATGAGAAAGTCTTTTGAAAGAACAGTATTTTAAAACAGCAGCATGTAATAAAACACACTGCAGTTCTTTGCTGGGCAAGGAAAGCTAGAGGCGAAAATGCTTAAGAACATTCGATGCTCACTCCAGCATCTATAGAACAGGACTTGCAAAACCTTGTATTTTAGACTCGAGACTGGACAAATTATGAAATGGTAGATGATTTTCTTGCCGCTATTTTTCTCTCAGGTATGTTCAGAAGCACCTGCATGTACTTCGAGCTGCTCCCTTGAAGGGGGGGCTATTGTGGATTTGCTGTGTGGAAGGTAAAACAGTGCCTTCACCGTACACCACCACCATCACCCCCCAAGACCCACTTTACTGATGCACGTACTCCAGCGAGCACATCCACCACGGCAGCGGACACAGGTGTGGAAGCATCTCTTCGCTGGCGACAAAGGACTATTGTGTTTGTGTCACGTCGCTCGGAGCCCCCGCAGGACTCCTGCTCCCATCGCACGGTTCCCCGCCCGGCGGGGAGAGCTCTTCCCCAGGGAAGGTGTGATGCTGGGCACGGCGTCCCACCCCCCCAGCCCGCGACTGGGGCAGCCCGACACCCACCCCTCCACCACCCCCCGCTGCCCGGCGGGCAGCGCCGTCCG
>VXAD01001107.1:271388-290118 GCA_013399195.1 Dicrurus megarhynchus
CACCCCCGGCCGTGGGCAGGCGGCCGCCGGCCTTTATTAACCCTCCCCGCCGTGAGGAGGGAGCGCGTGCGGCGCCCCCGCAACCCCGCAAGACGCGGTGCCCCCGCCTCCCCGGCGCGGGTGGCGGCGCGGTTGATCCCCCCTCTTCCAGCCTTGCACCCGCCCCGCCGCGTTGCGGGGAGAGCAGGGCGGCTCCGCGGCGCGGAGGTCGGAGCGCCCCGGCTCCGCGGGGTGCCGCGGTTCGGGAGTGTGTCCCCCCGGGAGCGGGGGGGCGCGGAGGTGGGGGAGACCCGCGCGGCTGGGCGGCCATTTCAAGAGCGGCGCGGTGCGGGGGGCGCGGGTTCGTCCCGCTGCACGCCCGACGGCGCCGCTCGGGGCACGCTCCGGGAGAGGCAGCGGGAGAGAGGAGAGCACTGTCCGGCGCGGCGAGCGGGCGCCGGCGCCTCGGGGAAGCCCCGCGGGCGAGGGCTGGCTGGGGTCTGGCGCGGCTCGACAGGGCGGGGGCGCGGCTGCGGAGCGATGACCGTCGCCGTCGGCCTTGTGTTCTGCAGGCGGCCGCTTCCGAGGCTTCCCCGGGACCGTGCTGCGAAGAGGACGCTGACCGCGTCGGTGGTGTGAGGGCGTCTCCAGCCTCCTCGTCACTTGCTTGGCTTGCGCTTGCCGCTGGAAGAGCTGTTGCTGGCCCCGTTCCTCCCTGCACTTGTGCTACATGGGGTTTGGAGCTCCGTACCCCACTCTGCGTTCTTTTTACTCTTTGAAATAGTTGGATTTAACACATTTTTTAATGGAGGACGTGGAGTGTCAGGATTACATTGAGCAATTCAGGAACAGCAATACCAAGTCCCTAAGATGATTCCAAGAATGATCTGTTACTTCTTTTTAATTTTTTTTTTTACTGGCAGCAAGTCGTATCCCTGTCATATCCCTGTCCGTAGAAAGCTGTCTGGAGGCTGCAATCCTCAGAAACCTGCATGTTCTAAAACTGATGAAAAATTGATACATTTAAGGAATTTCTATTACCGGTAGGAGCAGTGACATGAAAGTTACACAGAATCAAATAGTAACTGTGAGTTGTGCAGTATTTTGCATTCTCCCTTCCCTTTCACAAATGTACGCATGTGTGCATATACGCAGTTTGCACAGCTTTTTGCTAACATAGCAGGGTGGGAGGTAAATGAAAACATACATAACCCAGACATGCTATGTCTGTGGAAGACAGAATAAAGGAAGCTAACACAAATTAAACATAGTCCTTTATTTTTTTGCCATAAACGTCCAAGGTTATGTTTTTGTTTGGTTTTTTTGATTTTTTTTCAAGCAGCATCCCAAGCAGTAGCCCTGGTAGACAGCCATACTTCAGAGATAAGAAAATCGTTGTCTTTACAGCAGAAGGTTTTCCATTTAGCTTCTTCAGTCAGCTTCAGTGTTTATTTCAGTCTTACCAAGACCTCCTGTTTCCTCTTGGCTCCTTCTGTGGCATAAGCCCCCCAAATAGGGAGACAAACTGAAGGCCAGCTAGTTATCTTTAGCCACTCTTAAATACGAAGTTAAAGAGCAGTATCTTGATGCTGGTCCAATATCTGTTCATGCTATAATACACATAATGCACTCATCAATAAAATGAAGCACTGTTAATTCAGAATCATGCCAAACATCCACGCAGGAGAACTATGGCTTATACTATATTATAGGGAGAAACAATAGGAAGGAATAATCCATAATTAAATGATTGAGAGTTCCTGCAAAGTTGGGAGAACACAGTAAAATGGTACCTGGTTTTATTTTTCATAAAATGAACACCATGTTATCTGGATTCAAAAGCAATTAACTCACTGACTTTTTCAAGTTAACTCATTTTTTTAAAGCACTGACAGCATGATGCAGTGTTCCTTGAACAGGTCTCAAATTGAGTACCCAAAGACATTCATTAATACTGAATCCCAGCTATTGAACTGTAGTTAGTTAAAAAAAAAAAGAAAAAAAGAATCCAGAAAACATTGCTGTCTGTGATTTCTGTGGAGTGCTAGTAACAGAAAGAGATTGCTATTCTGAAGAAATTGCACTGATGTTTTCATATCCAGTAGAAATTTTATATTTGCCAGTTCAGTGTAATTTTTTCTGAAGGTACATAAACAGCAGCATAAAGTAGTACATCTACTCTAAGAAGTGTACTGACAAGAAATGAGAGTCTCTTCTGAACACTGCCACCTTTTGAGTGTTACTCTAAGTGGAAGATAAAGCAAGATAGCTGTACATAAAGATTGAATTACTACAGACTAAAAATAGAAACAGGAAAACACTGAGGTTATCACTGGGGCCCTTGGAACTGTTCCTGAAGAAAGGAGATGCTCCAGGTGAAATCTGGAGAAAATTAGAGACTGAAATTTAAGCAGAATGGATCACCAAAGGGAACTTCATTAAACAATGGAGCAACAGAAAGCTTTAATAACTCTCTTGCGTCTCTTCGGTCAAATTGCAGTTGTGATGGCCAGTTCAATGTATTGTGCATATTTTGTGAATCACAAAATGTACTTTTGCAGTAAGATGCTCAACCTTAATGCAGCTTGAGAAGCTTGCCATTTTCTGTCACGTGTAGGTATTTGGCTTTCAGAAGAGATGAAACAACATTGCACAACAAGAAATCAAATGTTTCTGTACTGCTGGCCCTTCAATCAGGTCTCCATATAAAAATCGAAGATTATGAAACTTTTTTTTCCTCTCGGGAAGTATGTGCATAACACAATCTAAAAGCATTTTCAAAAGCACCCATTAGCCCTTTAATTGGAAGGGACATTGAGAGGGTGTTGTACTTCTATTTTGCTATAAGGTCTGGAAAAGGAAGGAAAAAGAAGATCACAACCATATTTTCTTTGTAATTAGCCCTGAAAAATAGTTCTTATAGAAACAAGAATTATTATGCATTTACCTTCTACTGTATTGTAAGTAAAGATTACAGTGCCTCTTCAAATTAAATTAAATAATCTTTGATTATTTTACATGAAATATTAATTGTATCAAAATACTTCAGCTATTTTTAGTTGTCTCGTTAAGTTTTCCTTCAGTCAGTGTACTGGCACTCAGAGGTTTCTGTAGCAAGAATTCAAACAATGCTGTTCCTATTGGGTTTGGTATCTACAATAGATTTTTTCAGATTTATAGAAATGCTTAGCCTTACAAATCTCTGAAGATCTGGGCTCACAATGGTGTTCTCATGGGTGTTTTTGCCCAGGTATTTAGCATATTATTTGGCATCTAGGTAGGATGAAATCACAGGCTGAATCATGGTTTGGGCCTTATCATTATGTATATCTCTCTCTACAAAGAGAAATAAATACATTACAGAAAATTTAAATAAGAAAAAAAATGGTTTAGCATCCACATATGCATATCAGTATATGGTTTAAAGTTTCCAAAAAGCGCTTTCAAGGATAAATGAACTCAAAACTTCAAAATTTAAGCATTTTCAAAGTATATGTATTTTTAAAATGCTCACATACTAATTTAAAATTTCTTGTGAAAAAATATATTTTGAAAATTTAATATTCCTTTTATAAAATTATTCCTAACCCTGAAAGGGAACTCAAAAAATAAATTGGAAATCAAAGTTTGTTTTTCCATGACATACTTCTTACACTGCCACTAGTTTCATTCAAGATCTAATATCATCTTAGCTCAGCTGCTTTTACTAACATGTCTCCTCCATTTGTCTGTTCAAGAAGTGGTTTGAGTGGAATTAACAAATGTTCTGTTGAATTAAAGATACTCATGGACTATAATGAGACCCTGCTTCATTCATTTAAAGTCGGTACTTGCAGTGTCTCTGCATGTAGGGCAAAACCTGCAAACTGGCTAGATCTCCAGAACTGAAGGGTGTGGCTCTTCTAACCATGGGTGTGTTGCCTAGGAGCAGGTGGTGGAGGTGGGACTTGCCATCCATGCCAAAGGCGACGTTCTTAGTTTGCTGATGAGAAAAGGACCTGTGCTGGAAGCACAATTGCTGCAAGAACAGGACCCTCATTTTTGTGGCAAAATAGATGCAATTTTGAATTTAGTGGCATGAGATGTGCTGTGGGAGAATCATCACAATCACATATCTGTGAGTTCAAAAAATGACGTTTACCAAAATAATACTATTCTGTGCTTCTGCATAGTTTTTGTACATGCTGCAGTAGTTCCCTAGTGGGAATCCCTGAGTTCTTCCTAGCCATACCACTTGCCCCAAGCATCACTCAGTGGGGAAGGAGGTTTCATAAAATATATCTCTATATATATCACTACTTACTCTTAATAAATTCAGACCAAATAAATAATCTGTTCTGCTTTTTTTCATCACAGAGGTGAACATTTCACTATCTTTTACTTCTAATCACCTGCAAAGTGTCTCTATTATGTTAAAAAATATTCAGCAGGTATGAATCATTTCTTTTGAAACTACAAATCAGAAATTTAATTTTTAGAGGACACCAAATAATTGGATGAGAAACAATCCCTCTTAAATCTCCATAGGAAGATAGCAGTAAAAGTCCAATGCATGATTGCTACACATTCAGTTCCCAAAAGATGGAAGATTAGCACATTTTTGTCTCTTAAATGTTAGAAAGGCCAGAATTAGATGCATCTCTGCACAGAAATTATACACTGTCTTTTGTGCTTAATTACCCACCTACTCTTTCTTTGTTCAGAAGCAGGGCTGTAGTAAACATAAACTCTCAGAAAAATAAAGATATAATGCATTCCTGTTCACCTGTTCTAGATGATAAAACATGGACATAGACGGGCATTATGTACTTCCTTTCTATTTGAGAATTGCATGAATGTTGGAGGTAGAAAGACTTTGAGAAAAGTATTGAACTGTTCTTAAATCGCAATCATACCAAATCTAGATGAAAGAAAACTAGCTTATCATTTTCTCAAATTGTTTTTTTGATCTTATTCACTGTTACTTTGCTCCAATTTCTATGAGAAGTATGATGTCAATAGCATTAAGAGGATGTAATTTACCAGTGTAAAATAGGAGTATCTCACAGGTGAAGTCAACCTGAATTTTCAAAATTAACATTTTCTCTCAGCAATTTCTCTCAGCTACAGAACATTCATACTCTTCCAAAGAACACGATGTAGCTATTGTTGCTGTTCAAAATCTTCTCTAAATCATAAAATGTTATTTAGGGCTAATTTGACCAAAGTTCTAGTACTTGTCATACATGTAAAGCAGGAAGGCCAATAGTTTTGGTGACAGATAAGGAAAAATTTGTGAACATCATTTGTCATTTCTTGAAGAGAGGGCAATTTAAGTGGCCAGCCTAAGGCCAGTTGTATATACCATTACTTCCAGCATTTATTTAACATCTCATGTTAACTTCTTTTTAAATACTGACATAGTTGTTAGTGATCCTATCAGTACTTTTAATTAAAATACACTTACACAATTTGAAGAACATGAGGTACATGCAAGAAAGCATGTTGTGAACAAAAGCTAACGGAGCATGCCTTGTACCTTCATGAAAGTCCTAAGTATGATGGTAGTTGATGAATTACTGGGATGTTTCTAGTGTCGTAGAAACACGGGCTTGTGGGAAGAATTTCAAAATGCTGTAATGAATAAATGCAATTTATTTTTAGTGTGCTGTGATTTAACCCAAACCAGCAACTGAGTACCACACAGCCACTTATTCACTTCCCCAGAGTCAGTCTGGGGAGAGAATTTTAAGAGTAGAATTGAGAAAATTTGTGAGTTGAGATAAGGATTGTTTGATAGGTATAGCAAAAGCCACCTCCAGGAAAGCTGGGCTCCATCACGTGTACTGGTGACTTGGGAAGGCAAACATCTTCACTGTGAACATCCACCACTTCCTCCTTCTTCCCACATCTTCATATGCTGAGCATAATGCCATATGCTGTGGGATATCCCTTGGGTCAGTTGTGGTCAGCTGTCCCAGCTGTGTCCTCTCCCAGCTCCTTGTGCACCCCCAGCCTCCTCACTGGCAGGGTGGGTGAGGAGCAGCAAAGGCCTGGGCTCTGTGTAAGCCCTGCTCAGCAGTAACAAAAACATCCCTGTATTATCAATCCTGTTCACAAATATAAATATAACCTCATAGCAGCTACTGTGACAAAAATTAACTCTATCCCAGCCAAACCAACACATAGTTATACCTGAAATAATTTGTATTTAACTAAACATCCACTTTTTGGCAGTATTCACTGAGCAGTGTTCAAGATATTAATTTTAACAAAATTGTCATGCATTCAAAACAGTTTCTCTAACACGGAGCCATTTCTGCCATCATCAAGATTCTTCACACGGAGATAGAAATATTCCAAAACCATCCGTGCATTACATAATAATCCCATGCTAGCAACTGCAAGACTTCGGTCACTTGGTAAACAAAAGCACAATCTGGTGTCTGTCGTCCTCACATTTTGGATGGGTATGAACAATAGCATCATTTTTTCCAAGCAGTGGGACTCTTGTTTTAATGTATTAAATAATCCTGGGGGTCGTTCTATGGATTAGATGGCAAATAAATGGCCTGTCCACACTCTGGCTATCAAAATCTCACTGTCTCCAAGCAAGGGTTATCACATCCAAACTCTGTGTGGTCCCAGAAATCATCTAGGTTTGTTGGTTGAGCCAGGCCAAAACCAGGCTACTTTGCAGTCTCTTCTCCCTGGAAGTTAAGCTGACCAACTTCCAGTGCCTGTATCCTTAGACTGCTTATTTTAGTACTTCGTATGCAGCACTTCAGCTTCTGTTTACCTTACAAGTAGAATGGTTGAAATTCTTAAAACCTTTGGTTAAATTTGTTCTGTGACTCTGTCACTTGACTGTGGTACCAGATGGTGATAAAGAAAAAATAGACTTTGTTGCAGTTCCATAATCGAAAGCCAGATGGTGATACTAAGGCTGATAGAGGGAAAACAATAATACATCACTGCCCTTCTCTGCCTCAGATCTCCTGCTATTGCTATGTTACTGAAAATGCATCTGTTCAGACATTACTCATATTTTATCACGCAGCTTTTTGGAACAAAAATTTCTGAAACTGCAACAGGTGCAAACACTAGCAAACCTTCTATTTTCAAAGTATATTACAATAATAATAAAGGTGCAATTTTAAATCCAGTTTTTGTCAGAAATGAAAATATCTGAATCTCTTCAACTAAAACCAACTTTGTATTTCACATGGGGAGACAAATCCTCAATATTACCTGAATAAAATAGATTTAATCTAATAGATAACTAGTCACCTAGGAGAAATGTGATTTCATTTCTAATGTAATGAAAACTGAAATTTTATCTCTAAATATCTGTAAACAGGTCAACATATGTGAATGATAATTATTCACTAAAGAATTTTGAGAGTAGTTTTAGAACATGTTTTGCATAGCTGCCAGGTTCATCTGAAATTGCTTTGACAATTATTGTAAGAAACTCTCCCATGAAAATTTATTTGAGTTTACTGATTTGGTTTCTTTCACATGAGGAGGTTTTTGTCAGTCATCAGTGATTGCCTCACCAAAGTAATACAATAATTGTAGATGTTAAACAAAAGATGAAGTGGTCAGGCAGGCAGTGACACGAAAGAAACAAAGACAGAAAAAGTTTTGCTTATTATTTAGAATTATGTTAATTTCCATAAATAAAATTGCAACTCAAGGACATTGAGATAATTAAACTGCTTTTGTGAAATGATCAGTGTTGTATTCACAGAAAGGGTATCAACATTGCACATATACATATATATATATATATATACACCTAGCTATTAAAAAATATTACTGATGCCCTTAAAACTGCACCCTATGATTTTAGTTTTACTTTCATTTGTTACTGTAAAAAAAAAGGAAGAATTGGTTGCAATCTTGTGCATTCCAGGACCAGGGATGAAATTCACTCTCACTGAGGTGAGTAGAACCTTTTGGGCAAGAACTAGCTGCTGAACCTCATTGTTTCTGCTTAACAGGGGGGCTGTGCTAGGTAATGTCTTGCAGTGTTTTAAGTGAAGATGCAAAGAAAACTCTTACCTCAAAAGAGCTGCTTCAGTAGCTTGAGTAACCTTAACTCAAATTGCTAAGTCAAATGACGTGCTCACCATGCAAAGAATTTAGAACAAAAAAATCAGAACATTTCAAAAATAAACTGCTTGATGAGTATAAGGAATATTTTTGCTGTACATCTACTTTCAATTGAACTAAAGTTTTTACAATACTTAATTATTCAAAGATTTGGGTTCATGGTCTGAATTTGAAAGTTGTATAATTCATGAATAAGGTGAGTAGATCTGCCCTTAGCACAAGAAGGGTATCTGGCTCAAAGTTTAGGGATGTATCAAAGCATATTTGATTTGGGTACACAGATAATGATTGACAGAGACAGCTGAAGAGAAGACAAACAAAGAGACCAAGACTGAGTTTAGCGAAAGTTGTAGTGTTCCTCTACAAGTCTTTCCCAAGCAGAAGTCTTCTGATTCAGCTGGAAATTACAGAAAAGAGAGACACCTGACCTTTGTGAATTCCTGTTCACTCTTTCTAGCTTACCAACAAGTACCTTTGAAGAGAATAGGCCAGACTCAGAATGTGAGGTTGCATAAACTATCAGCCAATCTGAGCATACAAAGACTGACCTTCATCAGGGGTGTACTGTGGTGTCTTCCAGATGCAACTTATCTAGTTGAACTACACATGTAGTGACAAAATTTTGAAGTTGTGCTCAAATATCTGTCTCTTCCTACTAAAAGTTTGAGTAAGGCGAAACCTCTTTTCTTTTTTACTTTTTTTTTCTTTTTCCCTGAAAGGCTTAACACAAGATAGATCATATTCTCCCTGAAGCTCCTTAAATATGATGGAGAATAAATATTCCTTTTCTTGAGTTTTGATGCCTGGAAGGAGCTGGAATGGTGGTGACCCATCTAGCAGTAATTCTCATTGAAATCCCACACCTAAGCACTGGTTTTGCATTCTACAGAATTTCTTATAGGTAAGAGCTATGTACATTGTAACATTGTATCAAAGAAACCACTTATGAAAATGTGAAGATAAACTATATTTGGTCTACTGAACTGGCCTTTATTATCTCCATACCCACGCGAATGCACGAAGAACTTGAAAGAACACTTTAAAAGGACATATTTTATGGGCATATAAAGGGTATGGTGAGATGTATCTGTTTGTCCTGGTCCAGTCAGCAGCACAGCTCTAGATATATTCACAGTAGGCACACATACAGAGAGGACATGTGTAGAACACACACACATATATATATATACCCACATGACTAGGCACAGATCACTGACAGACATTCCTTTCTGAACATACAAATCTTGCCTTTCAGAATAGCAAAGGTCCCATTACTAGGGATAGTTTCTGACTCCTCAGTTGATTTAAAGGGTGAATGGATACAAGTAAGCCATCAGTTCAAGCAGCACTCGATAGGGCAGGGTGACCTTTCCTGTTGCCTGAGTTCAGTGTTCAGAATAACTTGGCGCAGTACACTATGCAGGGGAAGAATGATCTTTAAGGAACCAAGAACTGTTTGGCCTTCACACTGAGGCTTGGTAAATACCTGTCATCCCTCAGAAACTTCATGAGGAGAAGAGAGATAAGCAGATAGTTTAGGCATTTGCTCATACGAAGTAAAGACTTCCATCACTCTAAGCATAACTAAGAGATCCTTTAAAAAAAATCAAAGAACAAATATGAAATATAATTGTGCAAAGAGAAATTTTCTATCTGTAATCTCTGACCCAAGGCAAACAATTCTTTATGCTGATTACAATATATTTTTCAGGTACAGCAGGTCAGTGTCGAAAGCACATCCACAGCTCTTTCATATTCAAGGACAACCCTCTAGCCAAGGAAAGATTTGTTTTGTCTTTAAAGATCTTCAGAACACAGTGTCTAGAAATACTGCTTGTGTATATATGTATTTAACCAACTTTATATTTTTAGCAGTGCAGCTTCATTATTCTACTTTGCTGTCCAGAGGGATATCCTATGAATTTCTCATCCACAGAAACAGAAATCCTGTGGAGTTTATTTTACATACAAATAAATTTTTAAAAATCATGCCTAAAATTTTGCATTAAAAAAAAAAAAAAGAGTTCATATGCTGGTCTTCTCAACAGCTATAAATTTATGACTGTGTAGCAAGAATAGGAACTAGAACAATCTCTGACGGAAAGTTAAGTTTCTTCGTTGTGTGTACCAAATGGCAGTGCACACAGGAAGATGAAGCTGGCAAAATAAATCTTAGAAATCTACATCTTGTTAATAGCAATTTGAAAATCTTGATAGTCAAGGGTAGAGGCTGGAGTCAGGTGCTACTACAGAAGATTAGAAAAAATACATTGATAACTGTGATTACAGAGAAAAAAAATTAAGATACACCAAGAATATTTTATCTGTACTTGTGACTATTTCATTTGTGTATGAATCAGACCAGATCACTATCTAATGCATTAGTTGATAGAGGTTTACTCTTTTTTCAGTGACTTTTAAAATGTACTTTTAGTGGCAATTCTAATTCAACAATATATGTCCTCTAAGTGCACTCTGTAGCGTTTCCCTCCCACACCATATGTGAGCTACATTTTTATAATGAGAACAAAGAGGAAAATAATGGATCTTTGCTACTGTTTAGTGAATGGAAATTTTTAGCATTGCTGGATAGTACTGCATTAGTGGTGGGAAATCAGGTTTTCCCACAGGGGCTGAAATATTCTGACTGACAATTTTGGCTTAAGGATTCACTCAGGAAGGGAGCACGCTGCATGTTAGAAGACAATCCCAGTTATTACTGTGCCGCAGATGCTTTTCTGGATGTATGTAATTCCCATTGGGCTGTATGAGTGTTTCACAAACACTGGGTTAGATTTAGCCTCCTTCTCTCTCTTACTAAAAATAGAAGAGTTAGAGGAAAGGAAAGCAGTAGAACTGCAACCTTTAACTATTCTTAACTATCCAAAACTTAACTGTCAGTAAACAGGGAAGATTAATTAAGAGACTGTGACAGTAGAAAGTGTCTTCCTTTTCTTTTAAATAAATGACTACTAGAAAACTGAGCACCAAAAGTAAAATAATACAGAATTGATATGTGACAGTTTTTCATCACACAATGCCTGTAAGAGACAAGTAAAACAGTATCCATATTTCCTGTCAAAAACTTGAATTTTCTTAAGCTGGAATTGTTTTGAATCATGGCATAACTCTTTGGGAATTGAAGACAGATAAATTGATATTTTACATCTTTCATTCAGATCCTTACACAGCCTTTAGTTTATTCTTACAAAACTAGCATCATTAAAGGAAACTTATTGGAGGCTTAAGGGTCTTCAGGCTAAATGTTCATTAAACTTTTTTCAGGAGTTTTGCCTAAGGAAAACAGTAAAACCTGGCATTTATAAAATATGGATTGATTTCAATATTCAAAGAGAGAATTTTCTATCATCCTACAGACACAGAAATAATGGGAATTCAATTTAGTTGAGGTCAGAGCAGGAGCGGTTTGTTACAATAGCTATTGTAGACTTACAGGGTTTATATACCTCCAGGATGTACAGTCTGTTCTTCACCATAGCTTTCAGATAAGCAGGACTATAGTACATTGCAATAAAAAGGAGTGGCATGTGGGTTAGTTCTGGAGGCTTCAGGCAGTCGAATAAGGAAGAGGCAGTAGGAAGCAGCCCCCAGGCAGTAGCATGTTTTTACAAATAATTCATTGCTTTGTTAATTAACTTGTGCTGACTCCGTTAGGTCATGCTGACTTGTGTTTCTTAACTAGTGGGGTCTGCAAAGGATTTAAAGCCACTGTAAAGTTCACACTAAATTTGAGAGAGAATATTTCTGTTCATGAAGGTTGACTTTAACAAAATTTTATTGTGAAGATTCTTTCTGTTGGGGTGCTGCACAGAAGAAGGTCCCTGAGACTGTTTACATGTGAAAGATTTTTTCAGCTCTGGTGAGAGAAAAAAAAATTAAGTTCACACTTAAACTGGTACAAACAGTGTGCTTTTCAATTCAAGGCAGATGTGGAATGATTTTTCCTGGACAACTCTGCACTAATGCAAAGCACTTGGAAAGAGCTATTTATGTGTTAAAAAAGATCCAGATCATTAATCCTATGGAAAATGTGTGCAGGCATGGGATAAGCCTATGCCTAGGGAACAGTCACCTGCCAGCCCACAAATACCATGCAATTTGGCAAACAGGACTGTAAGAATAGAAACCATTTTGTCAATTCCTTGCTTGAGTGGCAGATCCTAAACGAGAAAATGACTGAAAAACTACTGTGTAAATCCAACTCTCAGCATAAACAATCTCACCACCCTAGACTTTAACCTTCATATAATATGAAAATGTTGAAATATTGAACCCGATATTTGTATGGTGAATAGGTCATACAGCAAATAGATTGAGGGACATTTCAGGAAGAAGCATAATTAATCTTCAATTTTTTCAATCAAAGGAACTATAAAAAGTCCCAGCTAGTTTTGCTTAGTTAGTTAGGCACAGAGCAAATTAATATTCAGTAAATATCTACACTTCCTTTGTCATGAAAGATTCCTTCCACACAGCAGATTCTGACACAGGTCATCAGCCACTCTCCCAGTCTATTCCTCAAAATGCTATTTTAATGGTCGGCTTTTCTCTCCCACTTAAATAGCTTTTAGCTAGCCATTATGACTTAAACAGCAACTGAGTCATGAAAAACAAAGTAACTGTAGTGTGAAGGTTATGTCAAATGACAAATCATTGGCATCTCACTGCTGAATTTCTTCTTTTATCACAAACTGCAGTTTTCTTGCTACTGCATTTTCCATATATTATTTTCAGTGTAAAAGGAGGCTACTAATGTATAACTGGTAGTATGGGGTCTTTTCAGCAGTCCTGGAATCAGTGTGTAGCACGAGAACAGAAAATATCCAGAAAACTATCATTTATGCATTTAGTGTAAATTTATTGAATAGATTTGGGAAAAATAAAATTCTTTTTGTCCTTTTTTTCTTTTTCTTTTCTTTTTTTTCAATGACTCTGTAAAGGATTAAGAATCGGTGAGGAATGGAGAGAAGTGAATGAGTGTTTTCACAGGCAAGATACTTGATCATCTCTGTCAACAGGAAAATGTCCCTTTTCCATTACCTCTCCAGGTCTACACTTCACATCTAGGTTTAAAATTCTTAGAAGAGGAACTTGAGGATCTTATTTTGTTTGTTCGATTCTTTGCTATATTCTAACAATTTAGTTAAAATTGCCTGGATTGATTACTGCTTTTACTGTCTCAGTATCTCACTTGTTAGCTAATGAGCTGCTTGGAGGAGAAAAAGCCATCATGGGAGGTCTGTTCTGTCCAGCCCCTCATTCCAAGTCATGGCAGCATCCAAATCTGCTATTACTAACTTAGAGGTTCCTGATAGCACTCTCAACTGAGAAAGACTGATTAGATTTACAAAGTTCAACAAAGGCAGCTAGGAATCCAGCATCACCAAAATAGTTAGGCAGGTTGGCAGCTTTTCTATTTGCATGACTATCAGCCTGGAGTCCCAAAAACCAGGACAGAGTTGAGTCAAATTAATCCCTTCTCAGGAATCCAGACAAGACAAAAGTAATAGTGATAATTACATGTGATTTCAGTCTGAAGCACAGAGGAACATGAAGGTTTCTGTGTATTCTTCTTGCAGCAACTGTAATTGTATCCCTAAGTATCCCTAAATGGAAAGTGTCCCTATAATCAATGCTTTTCAGAAATATCCTTCTTTCAGTCTCCCCAGAAATAAAAAAAGAGGCTTGCACATATATACAAAAAGACAATACATAAAACAGGTATAATTTTGTTTGTTGGTGTTTAAGAGCAAAACACCTGCCTTTTAAGAGCTGGAGCTCATTTAAGGTGCCATAAGAAGCCAGCTGGTCTATATACACACTTTGCCCATGAAATCTAATACCCCTGACAGAGTATAAATTAGATGTCAAGGTCACAGGCTACAGCACCTGTTTAAGCTGACAAATTTCTGTCTTTAGAGTGCAGTAGTTTTGCTGCCAACAGTAGTCTGTATTTCAGTTGGCGGATTTCCACACAGACAGAATGATGTGCTTATGCTGCAACTGACTTATAAACACATCATGTTAACAGAGTAATTATAGACTTACACAAGCAACACAGTTTGCAAAACAATTTTTTATACTTTTCAATGCTAGGTGGTTTCATTTTGTTCCAAAAAATAATTCCAAGTTTAACATATCTGTTAATACTTTCTATTTTGCTTCTTTGAAATGGAAACTTTACAGAGAAACACATAAGGTTAATTCATCATGGAAGGATGATATAAAACTCTTACTGACTCTGTCTGTAGAGGTGAATTGCATACTAAAGGCACATATAAGAGTACTGCGAGCAAGTACCAGACCTGTAACACTCAGAGTTTTATTACATATGGACGGAAAAATTAAAATTTAAATAAAAATATAAACCACAAAGTATTCAGGAATGGATTCCTTATAAAGAATGGAAAGATTTTTAGGTAAAACAGTCTTCATAAAACTGTGAAAACTTGCTTTAAAAGAACAAAAGCCAAACATAAATCCAGCAATGTAATGTACAGAGTTTTGAGATCCAAGATCTGAATCACAATATGATCACTACCCACATAACTTGTTTGGTTTGTGATCAACAATTAGTATGTGAGAATTATTTGAGTATGTGAGAACAATTAGTATGTGAGAATTCATATTAGAATGAGCCCCTCCCCCCCATTACTCTAATGATCACACCCCACACTCAAACAAACTCCATCTGGCCAAATATATCCAAACTACTTACTGTGTCTATGTGGACAATCTGTTTCATTTTGGGCATCATATTTTATAAGGCTTATTTAGACTAGACTTGGCTTAAAATCCTCAAATGTCTTGTGTAAATACCACTTGTGGAATATCACAGTAGTGTAAAGTTAACAGATGGAGAGTGTCAAACAATATAACATCTTAGTTAATATTTTTCTCAGGAGTTCAGTTTTTTTCCAGGAACACAGTTTGGGCCTGTTCAAAAGGCTAATAATCCAAAGTATCTTTCTCCAGTTACCTATCATAATATGGTTTTCACAAAAGTTTCATGATTCTGCAAATAGTGATGCCACAGTATTATTGAGTGCATGAAAAGCCCTCAGTACAATATTTGTACCATTTTTCCTGGGTATACGCTGGAGGATTTCTAACAGAAAATACTGCAGAACATATATACAATATTACTGATTTATTCCAATATTCAGGGACATGTAGTACATGCCTGAAATGACTGGAAAGCACTTGCAATGGCAACTGAACATTCTTTGTGTGGAGGTGGTTATCTCCACCACTGTAGGCATGAGCATAGCATTTCTCAATTTCCCTGCTCCTTCTGCCCTGTTCTTTCTGTTACTGGTCACAGATAGGGCTTTTTCTCAGGACAGTGAACAGGATTGTTTGGCCCTTTTTCTTGGGCTGTCACCTAGCATGACTTGCATCCTCAGCTTTCTGCAGGCTCAAATTATTTGCCTTTCTGGAATATGACACCAGAATTAACTCTGGTGGTCACTGCAGAGTGGTGACAGCATTGTATTGGTCCAAGTGCTAAGCCCTGTCTCAAGCTCTGCATTTCTATTGGTGCTGGAGCCTGTCTTCCTTTAGAAGAATCCTAGTCCCTTTTCTTTCTCATTGTCTATGTTTTCAATTGTTTGTGAGACGTCATAACTTCAGGAGGTGGCACCTCTAACAAGAAATTTTCATCCGCATGATCAGCTTCTCACCACCAACCCTACAGGTCCCATCTCTGATCCTGTGCCTGTGGGGCATTCCTCTGTTTCTCTTCCTTCAGGCCAACATTAGGTTGCAAGTCCTATTCAACATAAGGTTTTCATATAAGCCACATGTCTCCAGGAAAATGACTAAATTTCAGGAATGACTACAGTTGGAAAGCCAGTGTTTTCATCCCTGGGAAGACTTACATACCCACTGATTTGTGTGCATCCTTCTTGTATCAGGACTCACTCAAACACCCTTTTGATTCATGGTTTGAAGCAGGAGGAAAGGGAGAGTGAACAGCCATCTCATTCATTGCACTGTGAGTGAGGCCTGAGCCATAGCAAACTTCCAAAGAAACAGATTTTTTGATTTAGCAGGTAAGGATCTCTCTTATTAAGAAATTCTGCAACCTACAGAAATTCTTGTAAGCATAACATAAAGCTGTATTCAAGCAGAAAGTACAGCCTTCAAGGCTGATATTAATAGCAGAATGCATGATACATTCCCTCAAAATAATACATCTGAAAATATACCATCAAACATTTAATAGTCTTTTCTGTAGCAGTTCATATACTTATGTTGAACTTAAACCTCATTTTTCTTTCAGTTAAATTTAGCTTATGTATTGTTTTTTCTTTAATAATTAAAATGTTTTTACTCTTTAAATATCTATGTCTATATATATAGCATACAAATAAAAGTTTTGATTATTTAAACGTGTAGCACAAATGCTGTATAAATCTCATGCTTCCCTCTTGATGCAACTACACCAGTAGAACAGATTTGCAAAGCCGATTTAAATTAAGTTAAGTAATATAAATTTCAATGTTCAGTTTCAAATCTAAAAATCTTAAGGCCATTTTATTCACCTCCTCAGACAACCATTGAACTTGTATTAGGTTTATATTGGCTCTAATTAAAATTCAAACAGGTGGATCCAGATATGGGGATGTGGCTGAACTGCAAATATCTTTCCTCAGTCTGGAACAAGCTAATGATAGGGTCACCTTTGCAACCAAATAACGCAGGCTCAGAGCTGTTCCATGTCAGTCCCTAAAGCAATGGCTCAGATATCTAGACACAACTGAACACTGCAGTAGAATTGAACATAGCAGTAGAATATGGGGTCACCTTTTGCCTGTTCATCAGCTCTGCCACCAGTTTTCCATCATGCAATGCAAAATTCCCCAGACTCCCATGAAACAGCCTTTGTTACTGCTTTCTGCTGCATTCAGGGCAGGCTCTTTCCCTTTATTTATACAGCACCCTGTTTCCTCTTCATTCTTTTTTTTTTTTTTTGACAACTATGGCACTAGATAAGAACGCAAAAATGCCAAGTACTACACCACACTTGAAATTCTGAAATTCTCAGTATTGAAGTGCTTTTGTGTCTGCAAGACACAGAATCATAGAAATAAATATCTTGTGCTGATAATGCAATTGTATAGTCCCTGAATACACTGTTGAAAAGTTGCCCTCAAAGTAGTTCTGTCATGGTGTTCTTGCATACATTAACTGTGCAGTCAGTTGCTCAGAACTTACCTTTGTTGGTGAACATCTCATGTTCAGAAGACAAATCAGAATGGCAAGTATGGGCATCAGCATCTTTCAAATATTGAGTATTGCAAATCACTGAAAGCCAGTAATATAATTTTTTTATCTTTACTTTGTAATGGAAGGGAAAAAGCTACTTTATTGCTTTGGCCTCAGGTATTTATAGCCTGTGACATTAAATATGCCTTTCCATGTGTGTGTTCTCCCTCGAGCCAAGAAGCAATATGTCCAATTAACTCCACCAAAGGAAACTCTGAAGGCTCTCCCAGTTTCTCAAAAACCTGTTGTCCCTAACTCACTGTACAGTCCTGTGCATTGCCTTCACAGATAGAGTTTAAGAATGTCAATTGGCTCTTGGCACTTCAGATTTTACATTGGATTACCCCTGACCTGACTTATGGAGATGCTGAGCATTCCCAATATGAGGATGTTAAGAAAAGAAAAAAAAGCTTTAGGAAAAACAATCTTTAAAAACAGGCTTTTGGTATCTGTAGATCATTTAGCTAGCATTTGAAGCACCAGAGATCTGTAACCACATTTTACAGGTCTTACCTGTGAGATGGTAACAAGAGTTTTGTCTCTTACACCAGCAAGGGAAAAAAACAAAAAGTGAGAAAAATACCCAAATGATCTGGGGTATTCTATACAAGTACATGTTTATCAAAACCACTGTTCTCTCTTACTGTTTAAATAAATTTCTGATTAAATAAGTGTGCCTTCTGCCAGCTTACCTGGCAAAGCTGACTTAGAGGAAAAGGACTCAATCATCTTCAAAAGAAATGTATCTTTGCCTGTCCAAGATTGGTTAGTCCATATTTCTAGTGTATGGGCTCTTGTGCAAAGGAAGGAGTAAACTAAAGGATGAGTCATTTTGGTGAAGTGAAGCAGAACAAAACCTGGAGTAGTTTCCTCAGATTTGCTCATTTCTCTAGCATCTCTGCTTGGGTTGGCAGGAACCTTTGTTCTTCTTAAAGTCTGCTATGTAGCCAAGCTTGACTGTATACTCTGTCTCTTATGACTATTTTCCTGCTTGCAGCCATATGAAAAATTAAAGAACTTATTCATCTGTGTACGTCCTACCAACTATTTTCACATGGCTAGTCCAGTTAATTGATCCAGCAAGAGTGTACTGCCATGCCTGAAGCAGTCCAGGCTTTAACGTCAGCTTTTCCTCTGTCGGCCTTGGATTATTTGTGTATTTGTCATAGGAAATATTAAGAGATCTTTTTTTTTTTTCCCAAGAACTATGCTAGCACAAAAAAGTGTTTGGAAACATTTAGCTTTCTGGAATTTGAAGAGCTCCCAGATCTCTGGGAACATATACCAAAGGGAAAAAAAACGTGTAAGAGCAATTCTGTAAATGCTCTATGTAGGTATCCTTGATTTTTTTTTTTTTTTTTTT